>BJBW01014467.1:18565-65399 GCA_004320125.1 Scolopax mira | reverse complement strand
GATAGGACAAGGGGAAATGGCTTCAAGTTGTGCCAGGGGAGGTTCAGGTTAGATATTAGGAAATATTTCTTTACTGAAAGGGTTGGCAGGCATTGGAATGGGCTGCCCAGGGAGGTGGTTGAAGCACATCCCTGGAAGTATTCAAGAGACGAGTTGACATGGTGCTTGGGGGTATGGATTAGTCTTGGGTTGCTGTTGTTTTGTGTGTGGTGTGTGGTTTCGTGTGGGTTTTTTTTTGTTTGATTGTCGGGGGGTTTTATGGTTTGGTTTTTTTGTGGAGCTTTTTTTGTTTGGTTGGGGTTTTTTTTGTTGTTGTTTTTTTTTTCATTGGTTGGACTAGATGATCCTAAAAGGTCCCTTCCAACCTAGGTGATTCTGTGAAATTCTGTATGTTCTTACTCGTTCATAAGTATGGTGGACTGGTCAGTGTAGTATATGTATGCTAAAAAACCTGTTTCATATTTATTCCATAAAGGGCAGCGTGACGGTAACAGGGCAGCCCTGTGTGCACAGCCTCTGTTTTATTTGGTTTTAAAATAGAAGTTGTTCTAATGGCTGTGGATCTTGCTTTGGTCTCTTCAGAGTCTAAAAGAGTTTGTGCAACTGTCTAACCATTTTAGATAACTGACTGTGTGTAGACTGATTATATATAGCTGCATATATATTAACTGTTTGCATAATACTAATGTAGCTAGTAGCATAGTAGCATAGCTAGTAGCATAATACTAATGCTACTACATTAGCATAGGAAAAAGCCCCTTCTAGTAAAAGCTTGACTTAAAAAAAAGCAACATGAAACAGACATGGCTGCTAAGGAAATTCACACTAAGGAAATTCTTATGAATTTTCAGCTTACAAATAGAGAAACAGATAATACTTCCTCCTCCGTCCCACATCCCCCTGCCTTTTATTTCTAAAAAAAATAGTTCAAAGCTAAATAAATGCCATAATAATGTGATTTATTATGACACTAGTGTCATAATTACCAAATAATACTTGCATTATTTACTTTAGTTCTAAGGTAAAAATGAAGCTTATGGGAAAGGATCCTGGTGTCCTTCCTTGTAAGCCCCATCTCTCTCCATTTTTGCTGATGCATGTTCCCCGGGTATTTAGAACTACAGATGTCTTCCAGCTTCTGAAGCAAAGGTACCTTTTGAGACACAGCTGGTTCTCAGTCCAAGCATAGCAGATCTTCAGGGTCACTGGTGCTTTGGATTTAAGAAGGGTACAGCTGGAGAGGGCTAAACAACAATCAAACCTTTTATTTGAGAATGATAAATTACTTTAAGATGGCATGGATGAAAGTATTCATTTTTTAATAAATAAGGGAAGACTTGGCATTCTAGGGCTTTCTGTTCCAGAGAAAACAAATTTCTGTGTTTTTCTAAAGTGATTTGTGACTGACATGAAAAATGCCTGATTTCTATAGCTATTTATTAGGAAATTTCTCATCTCTTTACTAGTTAGTGCAAAAACCCCTTTTTGTGTCTGTTACTGTGGTAAAAAGTATTTGCTAAGGACTCAGAAGCTGTTGTAGCTCAGCTGAAAAAGCAGGGATTTGAAGTCTCTGCACACCCTGGAGTGGCTAATTCTGAGGAAAAGGTGGCTTTTCCAATGGTAGGTTGCATGTCCACGAGAATTTAGTTTCCGTTGGAAAATTGTTAAAAAATAGAAAATTTTCTCAACTGATGTTAAGTTGGTGTAAAAGTTACCTACAAGTTGACCTAGAAGAAGCAGATTTCTGGGATTCATGATGCCATGTGTTAATTGATTTCGGAGCTGCTACACTTCATGAAAAAGGTCAGCAATTTATTTTACCTTCCCAGGACACCCTTGCTATTGAGCACATACTTTCTTAAGAAAAAAAGTTATGTCTTTAGCCAGCTCTCACCTCCTGGGTAGAACAGGAGCAGTTTGTGACATTTTTGGTGACAGAAGCCTTCAGCAAATGGAGCAGCTCATCTAAATCTGCTTCAGCTTTTTTCCTCTTGGGATCTGGGCCTTGTGGCACCCTGACCAGTATTCACAATATTTCTGTACCAGGTGTCTGTGGCACCGTCCTCTTTTGGCGGCGGGGGCTGCAGGGGCAGCCTCTGTGAGGAGAGGCCGGGGCTGCCCTGTGCCCCTCTGACCGACCTGCTCCAGGGCCTGAGTCCCGCAGCCAAAATGGTGGCGCCTGTGGGAAAACACATCCAAGAAAGGGCAAAATGCCACATGTTGGTGTGAGGAAAAAAAGTGTGAGAAACAGCTCCGTGAATGCCAAGATAAGTGGAGGAGAAGGAGGACGGGCTGCAGGTGCTGGGGCAGAGGTGCCAGCGAGGCCTGTGGGACAGGCCATGGCAAAGCAGGTGTTTCCCTGCAGCTCATGGAGGAGCATGCCAGAGCAGCCATGGACCCTGCAGCCTGTGGAGGACACCACACTGGAGCAGGAGGGTATTCTACATGGAACTGTGGCACATGGAACTCATGTTGGAGCAGCCTTATACTGAAGCCCTGCGGCCTGTGGGAAGGACCCACACTGAAGCAGGGGAAAAACATGAGGAGGAGTGAGAAGCAGAGAGGAGCTGCAGTGGTGTCACCTTATCCCCATCTTCCCCGTGCCACTTGGGGAGGGAAAAGGTATAGGAGCTGAGAAAGAACGAGTGAAGTTGAGCCTGGAAAAAAGGGGCAACAGAGAGGTGGAAGTTCTTTTAGATTTTGTCTTTGTTTCTTACCATGCAAATCTATTGTAATTGGCAATAAATTATTTTTCCCCAAGTCAAGTCTGTTTTACCCATGACAGTAATTGGTAAGTGATCTTCCTGTCCTTATCTCCACGCATGTGCTTTTTTGCTTTGTTCTCCCCCACTGCATCTTTTGAGGAGCAAGAGTGAAAAAGGTCCTGGCTGGGAGTCTGCAGCCGGCCAAGGTCAACGAAGGCTACAGCACTCACCAATGCCAGCACGCAGGACTGGATTCCAGTTTGTCATCTGTTCATAAAATTGGTTTATTCTGAAGATATTGTCACCATGCTTGTTAACTACACTCTCACTGTAGAAGACAGAAACCTAGAAAGAAGTGATCTATTGAAAACTTATTGTTTGTTGTAATTTAATCACTTTTAGGTCTTTTGAAAATATATCTGCCCTCAGATATAACTCCCTGTAACTTTGGGGAGAGTAAGCCGTGTTCTTTGTATAAATCTAAACCCCTTCATCCATCGTAACTGCCTTAATTTTGGAGCGTAGCACCACCAAAGTTACAATTAAAAATCAGGAAGATGCAGGTCAGGAAATTCAAAAAGGGAAAGGCTAATCCTCAGCCCAATTGCTTCCTGCTTGTGCATATGGCTTCAAATATAAAATTTGTGTACTTAGTACTTGTCGAATAGTATAGTATAGTATAAGCCAGTAGATGGAGTGTTACCATCAGAAATTAGGAGAGTGCTAGAATGGGCATTTTTTCTTGATAGTTTTGTAGAATAAGTTGCAAGTTTTTTTAAGGTCCTGTGCCAAGTTTTTTTAAGGTACTGTGCCAATTTGACATATTTATCCATATATTAGAACTTGTAACCATTAACATAGCTGTGTTAACACATTTTTTTCACACTAAAGTGTGTTTTAGGATAGGGAAAGCAAGAATGATTTTCCTTTTTCCTTCTTGTGAGGTTTGTATTAACCTGAATTCACAAACAGTAGGCAAATTTGGCCTGTTTACCCCTTAGCTCATAACTTGTTTCTGTTTTCTGTGTCGTAACTTTTGGAAAGCTAAGGTATTTAAATTTCTATTAAGTATCAGACAATTAATTGAAATACTTCTTACTACTGTGTTTCAGAATTGGAAGAGAGGGAGATAATGACTATGTCAAAAGCCTTTATTTTGAGATTTTTTGTTGCTGTTGCACTCTATTTTCTGTTTTGTTTTGTTTTTTTCTCGTCTTCTCCTAGGATCTTGCACAAGAGCTTAAAAACATTTAAAATTTGCAGAATGAAAAGATGGCACAGGCAATGCTGGTACCACCAGGATCTGACAGCTTCTTCTATTTCACCAAAGAATCTCTTGCAGCTATTGAAAAACGTATTGCTGATGAAACATCTCGTTGCAACAAAAATGAGAATAAAGATGATGACGGTCATGAAGAAGATCACCCAAAGCCAAGCAATGACTTGGAGGCCGGAAAGACACTGCCATTTATATATGGTGATATTCCTCCAGGAATGGTGTCTGAGCCCCTGGAGGACCTGGATCCTTATTATATCAATAAAAAAGTAAGTGTTTTACTTCTGTTGAACTATAAAGACGTAAATGCTCTGGTATGGAGGTAGTCAGAAGCCCTGGTCAAAAGTGTTATGCAGTATGAGTTGGTTACAGTTACAGTTGGTTTACAGTATAAACATGACTGTAATTCTGCTTTATTTGCTTATTTTTCTTTTAATGTCCAAGGATTCCTTATGATGATATTTTGAGTTAGTGGATTTTGCATTTGGAAGTCCTTTAATTTCTTCAAATCTGATTGAATGCTGAAGCATTGGAAAACTTCCTCTGTGTCTGCTGCTTTGTTCCTGAGTTTTCTAGAAAACGTAGCCAGTACCTGAGATCTACAGTAACAGGGTGGTCTTTGGACAAAGTGCTCATCCAGTCATCTACCAAAATGATTGACTGTCAAACATTCCTTTAAATCTCATAGAAAGATTTGTTTTAAAAAAAGTTAAAAATTAAACTCTATTTGACTAGGGAGTAACATAAGTAAAAAAACCTAATTTATTATCATCACCTGTTGCCAGCTTCATGTGATGCAATTTCTGTGAATTGGTAACAGCTTGTGTCACTTACAGGTATAAGTTTGTTGAGCTAGAGTTTGCTTCCAGCAACTGTTCTGAGTCTCATGGCCAGGATTTGATTTTTCTGGCCAGTTAAATTTTTCATGATGTTTTAATCATCAGGATGATTTTAATACTAGTTCCCCAGCAAGTAATTAGTCCCTGCACTGCCCCATGAGGAACATGAAGAGACTACACTGGTAGGACAATTTAAGGTCACATGCCCTCAATAATAGTGTGTTACAGGGCAAGGAAGTTCTTGAAAGTCTCTGCATCCTTCCTCCTAGTATCACTTTAAATCTGCATGGATGCAGACTTTTCCAAGAATATATATATATAAATATAAATGCTGTGGGTTTGTTGATGTAAAAGAGAACTTGTGGCTCAGTATTAGTTCAGCAAAACAGTATAAAAGTAACATTCATGTGAGTAGCCCCACAATCACTTCTAGTGGGACTAAGTGTAAAGACTAAAACTGTACTTTGTGTTTCAGTATTGGGTCTATGTTAAAGGCCCAATATAGATGTGAAAACAAAATCTAAATATATATATATGTACTGTAATGTGACTCGCTTTCTTTTGTAGATGTTAGGATGACAGAACGCTTCTGTCAAATGACCTATTTCCATTACGATAGAATATCATTAGAAAACAGAAAGATTCAATGTTAAAACCTGCTTTTTTACATATTAGATATATTTGCAATTAGTTATATTTTGGGAGAATAATCGTAAGATGTAGATGAAATTAAGATTTCTTTAGAAGACATTTTCATTGTATGTCCTAACAAAATCACAAATGGTTGCATAAATGGTAATACTGATGACTGCACAGGTAAGAAAGGCAGTAAAGCCTTTAAAAGCCATGGATGATTTACGTCAGAAGCAGTTTTAAAGTGCTGTAATGGTTAAATAGTTGCTTGTAGGTGTCCAAAAATGGTTAATTAGGTGCTTCATTTTGCACTACGATCTTCTATCTGAAGTGCAAGTAATATAGCTGGATTCATTTTTAATATTAAAAGTTACAATTTTTGAATTATCTTTTTAATACAATTACATAATCCTGGAAAATGCTAACATGAAGAGTTTAAGAGCACAGAGACAGAGAATGTGTGGTGTTCAGTTTTTGTTAGTCCTGTAAAAATTTAAAATCTAATATTTGCTTGTATACTTCTATTGAGAGTCAATTTGGCTACCTATATCTGTGTAAGTGCAACCTCCATTTATGGAAAAGTTGCTAATGTATCTCTAATTTCTTATTTCCTACCTCCCCTTCCCCTCCTCCCTTTTTTTTTTTTTTTTTTTTTATTGAAAAGACATTTATAGTATTGAATAAAGGGAAGACAATCTTCAGGTTCAGTGCCACACCTGCCTTGTACCTTTTATCTCCTTTCAATATTATTAGAAGAATAGCTATTAAGATTTTGGTTCATTCATATCCTTTCCAAGTAGTTTGTTAAAAATTATTACTGGTCTTTTAAAATATTTAATAACACTGTGTTTTTTTGTTTTAGCGTTTGAATTCTTCCTCTCAAAATGAATCAGAGCTAAGATTTGTCTGTTTAACCCTGTGATGAAATTCAGAGGAAGCACAATATGTGTTGCAGAGTTAGTAATAAAGCCATCATTATTGCAAAACATCTTTGCATTATTTATGACGTTGCTAGTAAGAGTAAATGATTTGTATCATATGTGTTGTCAGTATTCTATAGCCTGCTCAATTCCTCATGTTTTGTGTGACGCAAGTTCAGCTTTAAAAAAACGTATGTTCCTTAACTACAGTCAACATTATTCAGCATACTCATTATGCTTACTATTTTGACAAACTGTGTATTTATGACATGGAATAACCTTCCAGAGTGGACAAAGAATGTAGAGTAAGTATGCTTAAATTAGCTAATAATTTTTTAATGGTTTAAAAATGAAAAGCTAAATTAAGAGCAAGACTGTAGATTTATCTACCCTTGTGGGTAATACCAGAAGTCTCCCTTTTTGTAGCTTGGAGTTTGATCCTAGCTGCAACACAAAGCAGTATAGACCTACAAGACCTAGAAAGGAAAGAAGCTGTATTGCTGTTAACTTCTTTCTGTGCACAAAACTCTGATTAATATTCAGAATGTAGAACAAATAATGTTTTTATGCATTCTCCCTGGTGAGCTGTTCCTTTAGCATTTAAAAAAACCAAACAATAGTGGCAGAAAATAGCCATTCCACCCATGTTCTTCCCCAGTGTGGAAGATGCTTTCTATAACCCCTATGAAGCAACTTCATTTTCTGTAACAAAAATCTAAAAATGGCACACACAGTCTCTTTAAAGAAATCACCTCTGCTGAAGATTATTTTTTTATATTCTCAAGTTTACCTGGCCAGCCGTCAAGTAACTTTAGTAAACACTAGGTTTCACTTACCCATGAATTTTATTTCTGACATGGTAACCATGCTGAAGTTTTTAATTGAGCAAAAATAGTTTCTTCATGTTAGTCATGATTATTTATGCTGACATTTCAAATTCTTATAGGCCAGAAACTGCAAAAATATGTTTAGATAAAATAAATAAATAGATCCAGTTATCTTGCAGAGGAATAGTGGAAAAACAGTCATAATTTATGCAAGTCTTTAACTTTTACAGTGCATGTGCTTATCACTGTTTTGGAGTGATTTTCCTATATGCCTGTGATGTTATATCATGGAACAGCAACCTTTAACTTTGGCTTGGATGTTTTCTTATAGGTACACTTTCACTGGAATTTATACTTTTGAATTTCTGGTAAAAATCCTTGCAAGAGGCTTCTGTATAAATGATTTTACTTGCCTTCGTGATCCCTGGAACTGGCTTGATTTTGTTGTCATTTCCTTTGCGTAAGTATATAATTTTCTTAAAGTAAATAACATTTAGAAATTTTTGAACCTGTAATAATTTGTTTGGGTTATTTTAGCTAATTTAGAATGAGTTGTAGCCGAATTGTGTTTCAACTTCTTCCATTTTAATATTTTACGTTAATGTAGCACACAGCAGAATTGGTGTGTGCTACTTTCCCAGAGTATGAACGAGAATTTGTCACTGAACAACCAGCTTTAATTAGTATTTAAACAATAAAAGTAAGGGAATACTTATAATTTTTAATTTGCATTCGATGGAAATATGTAAGGGTGTGTTTCTTAGGGAAAACTTCATTGAAACAAGAACATATGAATGCAAGTCTTTCATTTAAAGTTGCCCCTTCCAAAAAAACAATATTCTGGATTTCAGGTCCAGGTAAGTAGTATACACTATATGTTAATTCTGAATAACTGTGATTTAATCCTACAGGTATATAACAGAATTTGTAAACCTAGGCAATGTTTCAGCTCTTCGAACTTTCAGAGTATTGAGAGCTTTGAAAACTATTTCTGTAATCCCAGGTAAGAAGTAACTGTGTAAAATGGTAGGCCCTCTATGTCACCTCTGTTTAATTTTGTGTGTGCTGTCATTGTGTTTGTGTGTGGAATCCCTCGCTACAGATATGTGACAGAGTTTGTGGACCTGGGCAATGTCTCAGCGTTGAGAACATTCAGAGTTCTCCGAGCTTTGAAAACAATATCAGTCATTCCAGGTGAGAGCTAGGTTAAACACTGAGGCTGATCAAAATTCCACAGAAGCTGGACTCATATATTTAACAGAACCATCCAGGTTTTCGTCTTAACTTCAATTTGATTCCTTTTTCTAAGTGTCTCAAACATTCAGCCTCAGAGTTTAATACATTCTTGCATGAGAAATTGAATTACATAGCCTGTGTATATTTCCATTTCATGATGTCAAATTTTCTCTCCCACATTAACTATGCAAATTAATTATCTTTTCACTTTTCTCTTACTAATGTGAATGTCACTATTTATCTAAGACATTTGGGATTGAAAATTTCAGTCAGTTTACAACTTGAATCCTTGACAAAAGCAAAGGAATAAGATAATAAAGAGTAGCATGGGAATTGCATGATGTATTTATTACCTTAAGATGCCCATCTTCACCAAACCCCACCTCCAGTTGAATAGGGTGCAATAGAATGCAATCATTACCATTTCTACTGCAATGCAATTGTATTCTGGTTTTGTGTGCTGTTATAGACCCAATATATTGTGTATTGGAATAGAACACTGGTAAAGGTTTGGAGCAAGAGGCATCAAGAAGAAAAGAAAATGAACAATTTTCTTTACATGTATTTTACATGTATAGAGAGCATGAATAAAAAGTTACTTCTTCGTTTGAAGAGCAGGCACTTTGGAGTGTGTACCATTCAGGCCCATTCATATTTCAAATTAATTTTTCAGGAACAACGAGACTTATTTGTACTATTTTTCCTATTTTGGGGAAGCTATGCATGATATTTAATAGTATGTTGAAGTGGTTCACATTGTGTTTTAGCTTAGGTAAATATTTAATATTATAATAAAAATCTGCCTCTGTTTACAGGCTTGAAGACTATTGTTGGAGCCTTAATTCAGTCTGTGAAGAAGCTCTCAGATGTAATGATTTTGACTGTGTTTTGCCTGAGTGTATTTGCACTAATAGGACTGCAGCTGTTCATGGGCAGTTTGAAGAATAAATGCTTGTTTTGGCCACAAGAAAATTCAACATCTTTTGGAAGAAACCTAACTCCATACTTCAATGGTACAGTGTTTGACTGGACAGCATACATCGAGGATGAAAGTAAGAAATACTGTTGTAACCTGTTAAAATTTTTTGTGTATAAACACACATGCACAGGATTGCTATTTCATACTGTAGACTTAAGATAGAAATCAATTAAATAGGATGATAAAGAGAAGGAATTTTTATGTATTGCATCCCAAACTCATGCTGATGTGATTGTTCTTTCCTTTAACTGCACTTAGAAAAATAATTATAGGGTTAGGTTGGTTTTAAAATCACAGAATCCTGCAGGTTGGACAGGATCTCCCCAGACACTGGTCTGGGGGAGGTCATCTGCAGGTCCAGTTGGAGCAAACTGTTCGGTGCCACGTCCAGTCAAGTTTTTAATAAGGACTGAGATTCTACAACCTCTCTGGGCAGTGTGTTCCAGTGTTTGATATGGTAAACTTTTTTTAATATCAAATGAGAATTTTCTGTGTTCAGCCTTTTACTCGTTGCCTTTTACCCTTCCAGTGTGTGCTTCTGAGAGAAGAGTCACGCTCCATCTTCATTACAATCTTCCATGTGATACTTGTAGGTGGTATGAAGATTTGCCCCCCCCCCCCCAGTCTCTCCCATCCACCATAGCCTGAACAAAACTGAACAAAAATAATTCTCTTAGCCTCCACTTGTATCTTTAGATAGAGAAGCACTAAGTAAATATCAGAGATTTCCTAGATAATATATACTTTTATTATTAGGTACAGGTAAGAAACTAGTAGCTCTGCTGTGAAATAAAGAGCTTGCTAGATAAGTAGAGATTCTGGTGGGGAAGGACATGGTATTTAGCTATGGTGGTTGTTCCTAAGGGGGATGGAAAAAAAAATCTTTATCCAGATATTTTTCAACAGTCTTAATCTCTATAGACTAAAGTGCTCTTTCATTCAAGAGATGTTCAGGCTCTTTCAGAAGCATGCAGATAATTATTGTTTTATTTGTGTCATTTTAAATGATAGCGCCAGCACCAGCAAAGTTGTACTACACAATGAACCATGAGATATAGTTTAAACAACTTTGAATTGCCAAACATTTAATTCATTTTAATGTGTGTGTTTGTGCTGGAAGTGGATTTACAGGGTATTACTCAGTAATTAATTGTAAAAGTAGTGTATATAAGTAAAAAGAAATTGGTATGGTAATGGATGCTAGCTTTCTTCCTCACTGTCCAAAAAGTTAAAGAAGATACATTTGATAAAGGCTGAGCTTTGATGAGTCATATTTCCTTCCTTACTTAGAAATGGACATTAAAGTTCTCTGCTGTTTTCTTTATTTTCAGAATTCCTTTGTATACTTCTGAATTTTTAATTTTGAAGTTCTGGAAAATCTGTGAATGTATTTGCATTTTCTGTTCCACATATAATTTTAGCTAGTTTATTTGCCATCAAGAAGGGATATGAAAATGGAGTGGCAATAGTGCTCTTTGTCAGCTTTATGGGCAATTTTGGCTGATAGCTTAAATGCTGTCGAACACTTGTGAATTTTCGCTTCAAATAGATTCTCTGTTTCCACTAAGTAGGAATGTAAAACTAAAAGACAGAACTAAAATATTCCAGAATGTCAGTTGCTTCCTATGCTACAACGGTTGACTTTGCTGTGAGTCTCTGCAGAGTCCTGATGGGAGCAGGGCAGTTCCATCTAGTCCTCTTTGTATTTCTTCTTGTTCCTATAACCCATTCTTAATCATTTGTACGTGTCAGTTGCCTTTTAATTTCACTGAGCTTGATTGTGGGTCCTCCTAATATTTCTTTCAGCACATCATATGCCTGTCAGCTGTGGCTGAGAGTGATAACCTTTAGTGGCTCTTCTTAACATCTGTGTGTTTTCATTTATTAAGATCAAGGCCAGATTCACTTTTTGAAAAGATTCGCAGAATCTTGGGTCCATGTGTCAAAATATTGTGCCCATGTGTCTAAAGGTATTATGGAAGTAACAGGATTATAACTTTTTCTAACGTTATATAAGTACTGTTCTTGAATGGTAAGATTTTGGCATCAGTTGATTTAACTCTTTGACTTAGAATCCTCCTTTCTTCATATTCTTCATATATTCTTTATTCCATGGGATGTTTTTTGCTATTTAAATAATACAATAGTGTTTTATCCTGTGAAAATCAAAGCCTTTTGTGAGCTTGAAGGTACATTGAGGGTACTAGTTGAGGATGACAGACAATGAGTTTAGTTAGGATAAGAGTTTTTTCCAGATCTTTGTCTCTCTTCCAGGTCTTGGCTCCTGGCTGACCTCATGGTGAAAAGTTATATCTATCTCCTTATATCTAGTTGGATCCTCTCTTGTTTCAAATTGTGCCCATTGTCTGTAATTCTTCTGTCACACACCAGTGAGAATAACCTGGTTCTGTCCCCTTGATAACCTCCTTGTAGTTGCTGGATGCAGTACCAACTATCCCCACAGCCTTCCCTTCTCCAGGCTGAACAAGGTTCGGTTCTTCAGTTTGTCCTCACAGGGCAAATCATAGAATCATTTGGGTTGGAAGGATCATCAAGTTCCAACCCCCCTGCCATGGGCAGGGACATTTCCCACTAGAGCAGGTTGCTCAAAGCCCCATCCAGCCTGGCCTTGAACACCTCCAGGGATGGGGCATCCACAACTTCCCTGGGCAACCTGTTCCAGTGTCTCACCACCCTCACAGTAAAGAATTTCTTTCTAGTATCTAATCTAAATCTCCCCTCTTCCAATTTAAAACCATTGTCCATTGTCCTGTCGCTACACTTCCTCATAAACAGTCCCTCTCCGGCTCTTCTGTAGGCTCCCTTCAGATATTGATAGGCTCTTATAAGGTCTGCCCGGAGGCTTCACTTCTCCAGGCTGAACAACTCCAGCTCTCTCAGCCTGTCTTCATAGGAGAGGTGCTCCATCTCTCTGATCATCCTCATGGCCCTCCGCTGGACCCGTTCCAACTGGTCCATGTCCTTTCTGTGTTGAGGACTCCAAAGCTGGACACAGTACTCCAGGTGGGGTATCACGAGTGCAGAGTAGAGGGATAGAATCACCTCCTGAGACCTGCTGGCCACACATCTCTTGATGCAGCCCAGGACACGGTTGGCTCTCTGGGCTGCCAGCGCGCACTGCCGGCTAATATTGAGCTTCTCATCCATAACGCTCCAGCCCCCTCATTGTCTTGGTGACCTGCTGAACTTGCTCCACTTCATCAATTTCTTTCTTGCATTGAGGGAGCCAAACAACGATATTCTAGGTACAGGCTAATGAGTGCTGAGGTGCTGCACTGAGGGGGACAGTAACTTCCCTCACTCTTTCTGTTCAGGCAGCCCAGGAGGCTGTTGCCCTTCTTGGCTGCCAGGGCACACTGCTCACCCACGTTCCCCTTGCTGCCTGTCTGACAGGATCCCCAGTGCCTTTTCTGCAGAGCTGCTCCCAGATAATCAGTCCCAGCCTGTATCATTGCAAGGGCCACTTCCTTCCCAGGTACACAACTCTGCACTTGTGTTTGTCAAATTTTATGTGTCTTCTGTCAGCCTGTCCCTCCAGCCTGCCCACTGCACCTGAGTGGGGTCTGCTCTCACTCATATCAACTTCTTCCCCAGTTTGTTATAATCTTTCTGTATTCTTTTTTCTGCTTTTTTAAGACATCACAATTGTTAATCATTAATAACAAAATATATTCCCTTATTTCTGAAGGCTACTGCCTTTTAATTAAAAGAAAAATTCTGTAAAATTGTTTGTAGTACAGCTGCTGTTATAACATTGGCATTGGAACATCCATCTTCCTTTTAACTGTTATCTTTGTATTGTTAGTCACAGGATGAGCTAGATATTGTTGCTCTAACTTCAAAACTGTTAGCCAATCTTTGTAAATGGTTCCATTTTAAATAAGATACACTTTAGTTGTTTGATTACAATCACCTACTGAATAAGAGGACTTTTAAGCTTTATGCTTTCTTCCATTTATTGAACATCAGATTTTGGGAGGATATTAGTGCTTGCTATGATTCAAGAAGAGAATATACAATTTATGTTGTTCCAATCATTGTTCTAGGATTATTTTTTTTTACATTGTGTTTTTATTTTATTCTTTAATTTTTCAACTTTATTTACCACTATGAATTTGTCAGTATTTGAACCTGTTATTGGGAAAACATGAATGTGAGATTATGAACATTCAAACCATGATAGCTTGAACATAGGTTTACCCTTACCACACACACAAAAAATACTCTTTCCATGTATAATTATGTTGCTTCCTATTTTTTCTTCAGGTCATTTCTATCGCATAGAAGGAGAAAAGGATTATCTGCTTTGTGGCAATAGCTCAGATGCAGGGTAAGGTACACAGAAAATTACATACTACCTGTCTAATGCAAAAATTATCACTAAACTTTAAAGGATATTTTACTTATCTAACTTCACAGTCAATAATATGTGGTTATGGTTCATAGCAAGTAAACACTTCAATAAATGAAAATGTTAAATAGAAAATACTATGTGAATGTTAATTAAGAAAATTCACTGCTAGAATTTTTTCCTCATAGCTAATATGAATCTAACTTCTTTCAGTTTAAGACCGTTACCCCTTGTCCTATCACTACACTCCCTGACGAAGAATCCCTCCCCATCTTTCCTGTAGGCCCCCTTTAAATACTGGAAGGCTGCTATAAGGTCTCCCAGAGCCTTCTCTTCTCCAAGCTGAACAACCCTAACTCTCTCAGTCTCTCGTCATAGAAGAAGTGCTCCAGTCCTCTGGTCACTTTTGTGGCTCTCCTTTGGACTAACTCCAGCAGGTCCATGTCCTTCTTATGTTGAGGCCCCAGAGCTGTACACAGTACTCCAGGCGGGGTCTCATGAGGGCAGAGAAGAGCTGCAGAATCACCTCCTTCAACCTGCTGGCTATGCTTCTTTTGATGCAGCCCAGGATACAGTTGGCTGCATGTCAACTATTTATGTTGAGCTTCTTATCCACCAACATCCCCAAGTCCTTCTTTTTAGGGCTGCTCGTAATCCTTCTCTGCCCAGCCTGTATTTGTGCTTGGGGTTGCCCTGGCCCACATGCAGGACCTTGCACTTGGCCTTCTTGAACTTCATGAGGTTTGCACATGTCCACATCTCAAGCCTGTCCAGGTCCCTCTGAATGGTGTCCCTTCCCTCCAGCGTGTCAACTGTGCCACACAGCTTGATGTCGTTGGCAAACTTGCTGAGGGTGCACTCAGTTCCACCATCCATGTCGCCAACAAAGATGGTAAACAGTACCAGCCCCTAAGCAGCTCTTGTCACTGCTCACCACTTGGTCATCGAGCTGTTGACCACAACTCTTCAAATGCAGCCATATAGCCACTTCCTTATCCTCTGAGTGGTCCATCCTTCAAATCCATGTGTCTCCGATTTAGAGACAAGGCTATTGTGTGGGACAGTGTCAAATGCTTTTCACAAGCCCAGGTAGGTGATGTTAATTGCTCTTCCCTTACACAGCAATGTAACACTATCACAGAAGGCCACTAACTTTGCCAGGCACAATTTACCTTTTAGGAAGGCAAGTTGGCTGTCAACAATCACCTCCTTATTTTCCATGTGCCTTAGCAGAGTTTCCAGGAGGATCTGCCCCATGATCATGCTGGGCACAGAGGTGTGACTGACTGGTCTGTTATTCCCTGGATCTTCCCTTTTTCCCTTATTAGGAGCTCAAGGAACAATAATTTTAAAAGAATTTCAGTGTTACACAATATCTTTATATACATTGTTTTACTTTTTTTTTTCTTTTTCTTTTTTTTTCCCTTCTAGTAAATGTCCAGAAAACTTTATCTGTGTGAAAGCTGGTAGAAACCCCAACTATGGATATACCAGCTTTGACACATTCAGTTGGGCTTTCTTGTCACTGTTTCGACTGATGACACAGGACTATTGGGAAAATCTTTATCAGAAGGTGAGTATATAGTAAAAATTGTAGTTAGTGCCTTACTGACCCCAAATTTAATGTGGAACAGGCCATTCATATCTATATTATAGACCATTACTATGGTTAGCAACTGAATATTAACATCATTGATGAATGGGATCAAATTCAGTTGCAGGATTAAGCAGACACAGGCACTTACTACAGAATCTACTATTATTTCTGAAGAGAAGTTGATACTTTATTTTATTGTTACAGTGTATATTTGATTTCGTGCTTCATGATAAAAACTTATCCTCAAAAAATTTAATATTGGATTTAAATTGTAACAGTACTCTGTGATAGCAAAATCTGAATCTTAATTTCTGTAGTTTGAATCCTGTTTTTGATAACTGAGAATGCTTGTCTTGATATAAATTACTTTTCTAGCCATAGCTTTTCATTACATGGTGTGTGAAAATCTGTTGATTATAATAAATGTTATCCTTTAATGACTTAATCAATTGTACCATCTTTATTCTTTTGCTTATTTGAAGGCAAAGGCATGCTAATACATGGTAAGCATACTAAGCATCTGTCCTGTGATGTGTGATTAACATCAATTGCTCTGATCTCATGTCCTTTTCAAGATTATTATGCATTAAAAAATGTTTGTCTATAAGCAGCATGATCCTTAAACATGTTTTTCACAAACATGAACACTCCCTTTGTTTTAATTACTTTTTAATTAAGAAAGTTTATATGATCGTATTACAGAAGGAACAGCAGCTCAATAGTTTTGCACTTTTCAAATTTAATAAATGCTTATGAACTGCAGAATTGATGGATCGTTTCTGCTCTTTTCTTATAGACGCTACGAGCTGCTGGCAAAACATACATGATATTTTTTGTTCTGGTAATTTTTCTGGGTTCCTTCTACTTGATTAACTTGATTTTGGCTGTGGTTGCCATGGCCTATGAAGAACAAAATCAAGCAACTCTGGTTGAAGCAGAACAGAGGGAGGCAGACTTGCAGCAGATGCTTGAACAGCTGAAGAAGCAGCAAGAAGAAGCTCAGGTATTTTCTAACAAGAGTTTGAGCTTTAATGTATTCCTTTGCATGCTATTTGTTATTTGTAAAACAAAACCAATAATTAAAATAATGTATTAAAGCCATTGTTCTATGTACTTCACAAGTACTTTAGACTGCTTTCTGTATGGCTTTTTATTAGGTTTTAAATGTGTGAGGTCTAAAGCATTAATGAATTTCTGAAGTGAGAACAGAAAGTACTTCTCAAAACAGAATAATAGTTTTTAAATAAATATTTCTTATCTAGGGTAGTATCTAGTAACCTGTCATGATGATTTTCCAAATTACTAGCTTAGAAATAATTATAATACTTGTGAAATACTTGTCAAGCCTTAATTAGAGTTTAAAACTTTTTATCCATTAATTTCTGACTAATTTTTGCTACTCGTGTTATCACCAGCAAATCAAGTACTAAAAGTAGTACCCCAGAGTTTTTTACTTAGAGCAGTTTAAGGAAGCTGTTGCTTACAATAACAGTTAAAACAAGTTTACTAAATTAAGATAGTGTGAAGTATTACTCTGTTTAGCTCTTTTGTTTGTAATTCTGTGCACTCTAATTAATATTTTTTTTTAATTTGCAAGTAATTTTTAATGAATTTTGTCACAGAAAGGTGTACACAATGCAGGCTGACTCCACAGTACAGACACAAAGTAGAACTCTGTTCAAAGGGCAACTTTCATAACTACCCATTACAGAATTCCATTTGAAGTTTTGCAGAAATCCATGTAGGCTTTTGTCACACATCTGGAAGTAGTTTGATACAAATATTAGAAATGAGGACTATAGATTTCTTTAAAAAATGGTGTGATTTGTAAAACATCCCATTAAATAATTGCTGTGGCAGGCAATAGCAGCAGCTGCAGCAGAGATGACTGAGTACAGTGGTGAAAGTGGGATTGGTGGACCCTCAGATAGTTCTTCAGAAGCATCCAAGCTTAGCTCAAAAAGTGCCAAAGAAAGGAGAAACAGAAGGAAGAAAAGAAGGCAGAGGGAGCTCTCTGGAGAAGAGGATGACATGAAGGATGAGAAGCTTCCAAAATCTGAATCAGATGGCAGTATCAGAAGGAAAGGTTTCCGTTTTTCTTTCGAAGGAAACAGACTTGCTTATGGGAAGCCATTCACATCCCCCCACCAGGTACTGTGAATAGTGCAATTGTTATTTTGAGGGATTCTGAGATAACTGTAATATCCAACAAACTTCATTGCAACTTTGCAAAGTAATACAACCAAGGAATAATAATGTTGCATTATTTTAAATACCAACTTAGTGTTGGTGTTATTTTCTAGAGTGTACCTAAACAAGTGTTTTGATCTCTCTTGTTTTATTGTTTAGAATCTGGTGGATCTTAGCACGCACAGCAGTGTTGCATTTTCCTAGCTAATTTGAAGTAGAAATCCCTTTTTAATTCGTAAAGGGAAAATTTGATTATAATGTATCAATATAGACGATTAAAGGTATTGGTCTGTCTTAACATAATGCATGATCTAAGAGATCTTTAGAATTTTTGTAAGTCTTGATTTTTCTCTTTAATACGGAGATGGAAGCTACTGTGGCCTTATGGGGTATGTTAGGTTTTTTCTCTCCAATAATTTTTGTACAGATATTATAAATTTACCTGTTCAGGTGACTCTCTAGTGTGTGTGCGCGAAATCTACCTAAGGCACTGTATGAAAAATAACACTGACAGATTACTTGGGGAATATAAATAATTATTTTTTTAATACATACACATGCATTTTGTATATTTAAAATCTTCAACCGGTCTTTATGTTCCCTTTGCAGTCTTTACTGAGTGTTCGTGGGTCCCTGTTTTCTCCCAGGCGTAGTAGCAGAACAAGTCTTTTCAGTTTTAGAGAATATGGAAGAGAAATAGGATCTGAAAATGACTTTGCTGATGATGAGCACAGCACGTTTGAGGATAATGGGAGCAGAAGAGGATCTCTCTTTATGCCACGCAGACACGGCGAACGGCGCAGTAGTAACATTAGTCAGGCCAGTAGGTCATCCAGGAGGCTGACAGCATTTCCAGTGAATGGGAAGATGCACAGCACCGTGGATTGCAATGGGGTGGTTTCCTTAGTGGATGGACCAGCAGGTCTGTTATCACCTACTGGACAGCTTCTGCCAGAGGTGATAATAGATAAACCAACAACGGATGACAATGTAAGGAAGTTTTAAATCACTTCAGGTTTCATGACCTTTCTTTATCGCACATTGCATATTTATTTCTAAATTCCATTTAATTTATGGAATTAAATGCTTTGAAAATGGTTGAGAAATTGTGAATGCTTTTGCATATGTTGCTGTAATGAAATGGGTTTACGGTGATTGACTCATAAGTGAAAGGCTAAAGTATGAAAATGAAAGAGAACAAAGCAGTACATTTTTATATACCTGCAGAGCAAGGACATGCATGTGCCTGCCTAGGGAATCAAATGAGTAATGTTCCGTTGATAAATCT
Source organism: Scolopax mira (assembly GCA_004320125.1). Lineage (NCBI taxonomy): Eukaryota > Metazoa > Chordata > Aves > Charadriiformes > Scolopacidae > Scolopax > Scolopax mira. Next base: position 46,537 of record BJBW01014467.1, on the reverse strand, counting down.
GTTTTAGAGTTTTAGAACCCACAATAGAGTACTCAGCTTTCTAAACATTCTGCATATTACTATGTCGGTTTGATTTTTTTTTTCCTTTCTCTTTTTTTAGCCTCCCTTTAAATATATTACCTAATTCTCTATCAGTAATCTACTGGTTCCACATTTTTCTGTCTCCATATATTTGTTATTGTGCAAATATAACATAGTCTTTAAGATTGTATTGACATTTTAGAAGATCTGAAAGCTTTTTTTTCTCCTGGATCTCAGAGATGATCTGAGTTTTTCACTGCCTAGGATCAGGTATAATTTAAAAAAAAAAATTATACACAAATTCATCCATTCCTCCCTCTGGTAATTTTTCCCTTTTCCTCCAGTCTGCTTTAGGAATGGAGCAGAGCGATCCATTGCATTTTTTTGCCTAGAGACCTTCTTTTACTGAAGAAAAATTTTTTTGCACAGCTCACAGCGTCTGAAACTACATCAGCCAGATTCCTTACAGTTATAATCTTCTTGATACTTTCATTTTTATTCATTTACTCATTTATTTAATTTACTGAAAGAAATCTACCCATGCTCATACATTCAAAACTTTATAATTGAAGTATGTTCAATGAGAGATCTATAACAGAGCTTTCAATTTTTTTATTAAATGCTTTAAAACAAATAGTTCTTTTTTGGGGTCGATTAAGTCAGATTTCTTCTGTTTCTTCAGTTGAAATATATAAATAAATCACAAATGATAGCTGTTAAAGATAAATATATACTTTATATAAGTTTTGAATGGGTATAGAGATCGACTGACCTATAAAAGTATTTTAGAGAATAATTGTTATTGCAGAAAAATTCCTAGTGTAAATCATATATTATAAGTAAGTTGTCATTGAACTAGTTTAGAATGGAAATGTTGGTAGAGAAAGCATGGAACTGGGAATTTTTCTGATTTCAGTGCTGCAACGATCTTGGCCATAGCCAAGTAAACAAACCTCCTCCAGAATTTCCTTGTGTCTAATATGGAGTTAATACCAGTTAACTATGATGCAATGGTAACCTGAGAAGTAGGTTGACAATATTGAGAAGTAGATATTGACAATATTCAGAAGTATAACATGAAAATAGCTTATGTTACACGTATAATGGAAAAGTAATGCAACAGCACTTAAATACAAATATTTATATATTATGAATTCATTGACACTAAAGAGTCTTTCTTATACCTGATTTGCAGTATTTCTAAAGTTGAATTTAATTTACACACCTTTTTTTTCCACCTTTTTTTTTTTTTTAATAGAGCACTACTACAGAAATAGACGTAAAAAAGAGGCGTACAAGTTCATATCAAATACCAGTGGAGTTGCTGGAGGATCCCAATTTAAGGCAAAGAGCAATGAGTATAGCTGGCATTATCACAAATACAATGGAAGGTGTGTTATAACTGCAGATGTGTGAACTTTCTTGACATAGTTTTAGACTTGCTTGAAAGTATTATATCACAGTGCATATACAGAAGACAGTAAGATACATAGCCGTTGCAAATACATAGACTGAGTAACAGAACAAAAATGTACATAGTGGAAAAAATAAATTAATAAATCCAGTAAGCATGCTAAACTAAGAAACACATTCTATTTAAAATAGATAGTGTGTATGTGTTTTATGCTAGTTATTCATGTTTAGCAATACAGTTATTAGAAGAAATGCCTTGTGATAAATGCTCCACTAACTATACTGTAAAAATGTTACAGAAAATTAAAGGTCAAACCTCAGTTAATAAGGAGAAGGAAATCTGTAGTAGGATTGTTTGGAACAGTGAAATTACTAATTAAATTCTTGAAAAAGCTTTAATAGTTTTCAAAAATATATTCATGACTAAATTAATCTTATTTTTCCAGAAATAAATAAGTCCATTGAGAGGACTGTAAAGCTAGATGTTTTACTGAGAAAACTACCCCTAAATGTAAGCATAAATTTTTAAAACAAGATCATATGATACTAAAAATTGACAACTTTTTCAATTATCTCCTCAAAAATCTTGAGGTTTTTCTTCAGGTCTTTTGAAACCTTTTCAGTCAGGAACAACTAGCTACGTTCCTGGAAATCTGAGGAGGTTCCTCCAAACATCCAAAAAATCCCTGGTTCCAGGGATAAAGATTGAAACCTGAAAAAGCAGACAAAAATGTATCTTCTCCTTCTCCAAAACTTATTCACTATACATTTCTTTTTTTTCCCAGAACTTGAAGAATCAAGGCAAAAATGTCCACCTTGCTGGTATAAGTTTGCCCACACTTTCTTAATTTGGAATTGTTGGGAGCCCTGGTTAAAAGTGAAGAAAGTAGTTGAATTTATTGTAATGGATCCACTTGTTGATCTGGCTATCACTGTTTGCATAATTTTAAACACACTGTTTATGGCCATGGAACATTATCCAATGACTCCCAGTTTCAACAATGTACTTAAAATAGGAAATCAGGTAAGTTCATCCAACTACGTAATTTGACACAATTAGAACCTGATTTCTCTTTGGAATAGCATTACTTTTATTATCATCTCGTAAAATAGGTGTTAAAGTTTTAATTGTGCTAAAAATAGTCTAAAAATACCATTCAAGATATGTTGCATTTAAGAGTTTGATTTCTGTATTAAAATATCTCCAAATAGATTTTTCATCAACCAGAGTTTGAATGACATAAACCCAAAAGAAATCTGACTTGGTTTTGTTTAGTATTATGAAAACAGTAGGAGCCAAATTAGATCCTTTCTACTGTATCATTGGTAATGAGTTGGATGTTATTTTGGATTATTATTTTGCTCTGGGTGGGTTTTTATGTTATTTTTGTATTTCCATGGAGAATGTTGCATTGGTAAGTCCATAACAGTTTGGAAGGAAAAGAATGTGTGACTTATTGCAAGAGGTTTTGTTCAGTTGTGGAGAGTCTGTAGGTTGGGTTTGGGGTGGTTATTTGGGTTTTTTGGTAATGGTAATAACACAGATAATGTTATCTGGTATATGTCAATCTATGCTTATTGTAAATGGTAATTGTGGTGATTATGATGTAGCTAAATAAAAAACCAATTTGGTTATGAGAATATATGAAATTCTAATACATATTGGGAGCATATTCATGTTTCAGCCCACAATCATTAATGTGTCAACATTTAAATTGTATGCTGATATTTTTAGCTGATACGTAGTTCAATGTTTTCACCTTAGTTTGGAATCAGAAATTATTTTCTGTGGAAGATAATCATTACATGTTGTTGTTTAAAATAGATTCAGGATGTATTTGAGGAGAAAGACAGGGTAGACGAGTAGGTGAGGATCAGTAGCCGTTGCAGAGGGTTGACTTTTAATCATGCCTGTGTGTTTTACCCAGCAAACAACACCATTTTTCCTTGCATCTGTAATGAAGTAGCTTGATATTAATCTGTTTTTGAGCTATGTGAGTATAAGTGCAACTTCGTGCTGATAAGAATTTGTGTTTGCTCCCAGTCAGCTAAAATGCCACTATCATACAGGTGTAGCTTCAGCAGTTGATTTCTTCCAGTTTGAACTGTTGCACTGTCTTGTAAAGACTCAAATGCCACTGATGTTTTTAGAGGTTTGTCTATTATCTTTCTAGTAAAAAAATAAATTATGGAGTTCTTTAGGTACTGGTGGTCATACATGAAGACTTCATTTAATAGCACATCACTCTCCAATTCATGACCAATTCATATTTTCCCATATGCCTTTGCTAAAGCAGTTTCTATCATGGCAAGAGCAACTGTTATTATCTTGTGGAGAGAAGTCCCTTTAATTAGGTGGTTGGCAGATATAAGGAGCAAACAGGAGGCCTGTTAAGAATAGTTTATTCTTCACTAGTCACTAAATGTATGTCAGTTTGAACTAAAGTTAAGAGAGTTATGCTACAGCTGATTTTGATGTTGCCACTTCTGTTTGTGTGGTTCAGCTTGGGATAATTTTCCTTGATGACATCATTCTGTTGTTACTTCTTACTTACACTATTCTTTATCTGCTGGTTCCACTTATTTGTGCTCATCCATAAAGTAATAATAAATGTTCTTCCTTTAGGTTTTTACTGGAATATTTGCAGCAGAAATGGTTCTCAAGATAATTGCCATGCATCCTTTCTATTATTTCCAATTTGGCTGGAATATTTTCGATAGTTTTATAGTTACCCTTAGTGTGGTGGAGCTTTTTCTGTCAAGTGTGGATGGATTATCCGTTCTCCGATCATTCAGATTGGTAAATAATGCATTACTTAAAATGCACTAAGTAATGTATTGTGTTTATATTTTAACTGTACTCATGTAAATAAGACACTTTTTAGTAATATGTGTATTTTAGTAATATGTGTATTTTAGTAATATGTGAAATGTCACAGGATCTCTCTGCAAGGTTGTTTTATAAAATTATGTTATCACTGAATAGTGTGTGCCTTTTTATGGTTCAGAAGCAACTAAGTACTTTTTCAAGGGAAGGAGCTATAATTGTGTTGTAATTGTTCTAACATAGATGGGTAAAGCACAGTGAAGTGTACAATTTATTTAGTGCATGTTGAGAGGTAGGTTAATAAATAAAACATGTGTAGTCGTCTGTCTACTTCCATATCTGGAAATTGTGAAAAGACTAGAAATTTTATTTAAAAATGTAGGAAATATAAAATTCATATGTTTTTAAATTTAAAATAGATTGATTTATCTTTTCTCCCTTGGCAAAAAAGGGAATGCTTTATTTTATTAAAAAAACATTTTTATTTTAAAAATGAGAAATGAACTATAAGGCAGTCTTTCCATATGGTCTCTTGCCATTTTGCATTTCCGTTTTTCTTTTATCTGAAAACAAAAAATATTTAGTATCTTTTGTATTTTAGGTGGATTATGGGTAAGAAAGAGTATGAATTGTACTTTTTCCCTTTCATAAATTGAAATGTTTGGCTTGGGGGTTGTGTTTTGCTTCTGTTTCTAGACTGTGGGTCTGTCTGATCCTTTTTAAATTTCTTGGAGGCAGTATTCTTTTGGAAGGCCCCATTCTTCAAGAATTTCAAAATTCTTTATTTTCTTTCAGTAGAATTCTGTTAAGCTTTATTGGGATTTTTTGTTTCTGCACATAATGGTTGAGACGTATGCCATGTTAAGAATTCACTATTCAAACAATACAACCAGTATGCTGTTTATTTCATGTGGAAAAAAATACAGATATACTACACAAAAAAGTCTAAAATTTATTAAGGTTTAAAAGTGTGGGTTTCATGCAACTCCTCTTTCTTTGTAAATTATGGTTGTTGGAATCATGTTGAAGTTTCTTCATTTTTATTGCTGAGAGTCACTAGTTCATAATTTGTTCTTTATTTCTACAGCGTTCTTATAACTCCTGCAAATAATGTCTCTGTATTTTTGTTTTTCAGTTGCGAGTTTTCAAACTGGCAAAATCTTGGCCAACGCTAAATATGCTGATTAAGATTATTGGCAACTCAGTGGGGGCTCTGGGAAATCTGACCCTGGTGCTGGCCATCATTGTCTTCATTTTCGCTGTAGTCGGGATGCAGCTGTTTGGGAAAAGCTACAAGGAATGTGTCTGCAAGATCTCTAAGAACTGTGAACTTCCACGCTGGCACATGCATGACTTTTTCCACTCTTTCCTGATCGTATTTCGAGTGCTGTGCGGAGAATGGATAGAAACAATGTGGGACTGCATGGAGGTTGCAGGCCAACCCATGTGTCTTACAGTCTTCATGATGGTCATGGTGATTGGAAACCTAGTGGTATGTAGCTAAAATAATTTGAGAATTCATTTAGAGATAGAATGGTAACAGAACCAGTAATTTTAAGTTTGTAAGTATTATTAAATGTCTTATGTAAATATGTATTTTATGATTTTGAATTTATTAGAAGTATGTGTTCCGAAATAGTTTTCTGGTTTTTAGATTTCTGATCCTATATAGAATCCTCAGCATAGAGGATGGGCCCCCTCAGGGGCCTGGAGTGCAATTCAGAGAACATGGGTGAGAGAGAGGCATCATGTGCTCAGGTTTTTGTGGACTATCCCTAGATAGAGAGAGAAGAGTGGAGGTGCCAGAGATGTTATAGTCCCAGGATGGGAGTTTTCTCTTTGCAGAAGAGGACATAGCAGGACCTTTTCTCCCTAACTGATTGAGGCATCACATCCAATCACACATAGCCAGGTTGTCGCTTTTTAAAAAAACTATAAGGTTTCTCCTGTCTAAAAGACTGCTCTAAAATTTAAGCCATTTTGAGCCCTGCTTGCTGCACAGCCGAATTTTTAAACAAATGGGGTAAGGAAATGAACTGGAAGGCAGTAGTTCTGCAGAAAAAACAGATTCAAATACTTCATGTTTTCTTTCACATCTTTGCCTTTTTGCTTCCAATTTCTCAAGTGCTTTTTGCAGACACTTGCAAAGCATTCTGTGTTATATCTTTTTCCTTTTCTCTTTCAGAGAAAAGCATCAGATCTGTACCAATTTGTACATTACTATGTATAAATTTGTCTTTTAAAATATGTTTTGTATTTATTAACTCACCAATGTTTGAGGCCTTCATTGCTCCAGCTTTTGCTTTGCTTTTCTCATTGCCCACTGAGTCTTCCTCTGTTATTCTACATCTTTTCTTTAGGCAACTGTCAGTAGCAAAAGAGATTTTAAATTAGCCATCCTGCAGGCATTCCTTAGGAATAATATTTCTAACAACCAGCTAATTATCTTTAAACCAGCCACTTGCTCCAGAATTTTCTAGAAATCTATTGTCTTAGAATGCAGAGGACTGTGAAATTGTTTCACCAAAATGATAGAACGTTGTGAAATGAAGTATCCGTCTCTGAATTTTTCCTGCAGTATTTACTATATTCTGATATTATACCTCAGCTCTAGTAGAATTTCTTACATGAGTAGACAATCTCTGCTGTGTATTCAGGGCTGTGTAATCCAGTTGTCTTTCTGTATTCCCAATGTACAGTTTTACCCTGTTGTCATCAGAGCTGCATAGAAGAGGTGATATGAAGGGTTTAAAAGATGGTACTCTGCTTCTTTGGCTATTCTAGTACCATTTGAGCTCCTGGTTAACTCTGGGCTTGTATAACTGATATCTCTTCTATGTATTGTCTTGCCGTGGAAAGAGGATGAGTTGGGAGTTAGGAGATGGTTAGGTACTTTGTGCTTTTAAGTCACATACAGCAAAATATTTACGTGAGTTTGGACCAGTGGTTAAGAAAGCTGTTTTCTGCACGGATCAGCTGTGATCTTCTGTTGCAGAGTGCTTCCCTGTGCCAGAGAAGTAAACACTTTGGATCTGTTCAGTCAGTACCAAAGAATCATTAATTTCTAAGCTTCTATAAACACAAGCAGAAAAAGAATTTACAAGAGTCTTCATAGTCATAAAGCAATGCAAAACCACAAAAAAACCTGCATTGGGCTATAGGGCAGGTGTACTGCTTAAATTGCATTTGCATTTTATTTACAGTGTAATTTCCAGCATCGTATCCAGCCAAGGAAAACATGAAGTCTAAGTTCATAATGGGTGATAGAAGAGAAGCATGTGCATTCAAAATTAAGTGAGAAAATCCAACTGTACTGTCTGTCTGTTTTTTTTTTTAAGGTATTGAACCTTTTTCTGGCCTTGCTGCTGAGTTCATTTAGTTCAGACAGCCTTTCTCCTACAGAGGATGATAATGAAATGAACAACTTACAGATTGCTGTTGGAAGAATTCAGAAAGGAATAGATTATGTGAAGAAAAAAGCACGTGAATGTGTCCATAAGACTTGTTGGGGGAAAAAAGCTATTGTAAATCAAAAAACATCAACAGATCAGTTGAACAATGAGAGAGACCACTGCATTTCCAACTGTACCATCGCTGAAATAAGGATAGATACAAAATACTGCAAAAATGAAAATGGAATGGCCGCTGTTATAGGTGGGAGTGATTATACGTCATTCATAAACAACCCAAGCCTTACTGTTACAGTACCTATAGCTGTTGGAGAATCTGATTTTGAACATCTAAATACAGAAGAGTTTAGCAGTGACTCCGATTTGGAGGAAAGCAAGGAGGTAAGATTGAAATATTTTATATTTTGTATGGATGACTTATACCAATTGTATTCTTTCATAGTGTGGCTCTTCCTGATTAGAAATAAGAAGCGATTGTGATTTGAGGTTGTTGGACTGTACTGAGAGTGAATAAACTAAAGTGGGAAAGTGGCGCTACAAAGAGTAGGAAATCCAGATAGACCTTATATAAACATATATGAACCCATTTATAAAAGGGTTTTGCAAAACAAGCTTTTCCAAATTATTAGTTTGATAGAGAACCTAATATTTATGTGCAGAATAAAGAGATAAAAGACTTGGGGTTTTTTATATAATCATACTATTTCCATAAAGTAAGGATAAAAATGAATTGCTATTTAAAAATATTAGAGGAGATATTAACAAGGAGTATTAATACCCTTTGCATCTGATTTTTAAAGCTCACTGAATTCTACATAAATTAACATTATTTGTCCTGGATAATCTAACAGAGGTGCTAACTTGGGCTAATGAGAGCTAATGAGAAAACAGGTTTTGAGTTCTGAAGTTAAAATGGTGGGGGAAAGCCAAGGGAACAATGTCAGTATTATAAATCAATATGTCAAGTGAAAATAATGAGAAAAAAATAGAATTACTGAATGAAAAAATATTAATTTCTTGCTTGCTTGTGAGTGTTTTGAGCCAGTCGCTTCAAAGACAACTGCCTGACCTTGAACTGGGTCAGCTTTAGGAAAGCAGTTATTTGTTAGCAGATGCAGTCTGAGGGGGAACCAAAATCATGGATTTCAGCAGGGTCCTGAGAGACACTGTGAAAATTCAGATTGCTGTGGCTTCAAGTGGAGACTGTGTCTGGTGTCAACTCTGCTGGCCTCTGCAGACACAAGGGCATTAATGGAGTGTCACTGCACTGCTTGTGCAGACAGCTCTACTCCAGCCTGGCTTGCTTTGTCTGGATTGTTTTCTTTTGGAGCTTGGAGGGGTTTTTTTATTTCATTGGTTGTGGGCTTTTTAGGTTTTGGTTGTTTTCTTTTGAACTGGCAATGAATTTGCCTAAGTTCTTTCCAAATTTGTGAAAATGTTTGTTCTAGCAAAGTGTAGTTAAATTAAACTTATATTTGAAAGATGTAATGAGGTGACTCTTTAGGTGCTTCTTTTATTGTAAAGCACAGTGTTAGTATTACGCTCATTTGTTATTTCAGCAGGTAGTTTCCTGACACTTGATTTGTTCCATGTACTTTTTGGAGATTCTGTAAACCCATATCTTACATTGGCCTGATTACTAAGAGGCCTCTTAAAAACAAAGCAAACAATATTTATAATTTGTATTAACTGCACTTTGTAAGGAAGCTATAATCTCTGCTGAACAGCTATTATATATTTTGCATATTATTAATCCGAGTAAAAAAGATAGTGTCCATCTTAGTGTGTTTTATTAAAACTTGGTTTTCTGGAAGGACTATCCAATGAATCTAGGTAATTTACTCTTGCTCTGATAACTGTGTTAAATCTAATCCTTACATAGAAATTATCCAGCAATTGAAGACACCTGGTTCTTCACTATTTTATATTTAAGAATTGGGTAACAAATTCAATGCCTCTTCACCTCTGATATTCAAGATTAAAGATCAACTTTAACTGTATAAGATACTATTATCTAGTATGAATTTTAATCCACTCAGATTTAGAAAAGTGGTATGGATTGGTATAGCTGAAAGAAAACCATAGAATATAAGTAAATTAACAACAAACATTTCATGCATACCAGTTCATAGTCAGTATGGAAATTGTCTTTCATTTTGTAGATTATTTCAGCTTGCTCTTTAAGACTTTCCCTTTAAATGGCAGCAGTTTATATTGGAGTTATTAGATAGTTGCATTATTTGATAAGCCTTTGAGAAGCCATTGGAGAGACATAAGATTAGGTTTATTTCAGAAGACTTGTAAAAGTTATGAGGTTGAGAAAATTACAGGTTTATTGCTAGGCATGGGTTTTTGTTTTTAAATTGCTGTATGTCTGCTAAAATCCATAATGAACCTTAAAGTATTTGAAACTTCTTTTTTTTTTTTTTTTAAATCATGCACTTAAAAAAGGTAATGAGGCTGGCAAAAAGTGCTTACCCAGAAGTTTTTTTTTGACCTAATATAGATAGATTTTATTTTATTTTTGGTTTGTTTTGCCTGCAGCTGCTTCCTGAAGGTGTATCCTAGATACATATTTAACATCTAGTGAAGACCAAGAATAACCTTGAAAACGAAATGAAAGAAAAAATATATTTCTGTTACTTTAAAGGTCTAAAAATTGCCATTTAGAGGCTACTAAAGGCTGTAATACACATAGTGTGAGTGCATATGTCTGTCCTTTTGGTTTGGGGTTATTCTGGGGGGGGCTGGAGGCATTTGGGGGAGGGTTGTTTGTGGTGTTTCTTTTTCAGGTTGAGGCCTAAGTCCAATATACGTCTATCAGCTTCAGATATTCTGCTAATTTTATCTCTTTCAATATGTCTTTGGATGTGCTTAAAACTCTAATCAACAAACCAACAGCTATAAACGTTATGTTTTGCAAATGTATGACATACTTAGAAAACGCATTTTTAAGTAAGTAGGAATCCATACTTCTGCTGTTTCCAGAACTCAAACAAACTAAAGGGTACCATTTTTTTAACTTCATTGCGTACCATTCTTACTTCTCACAGGGGTAAAAATCAAGCTGGATCAGTCAAGAATGCAGATCTGGTGCTTTTTAACCAGGCAGAGCAACGTGTCAGCATGTTTACACAGGTTACCTAAACAAATCATACATATCTGATCACTTTTGAGATGGATTGGCCTGCATGCTACTCAGCTACAATATATTTCCCCCATCCATTGCAATGTAGTGGAAACACGCACAGGCACTCAGTAACCTGAGTCTCATGACTAACGTCACAGCATGGTTGAGGGCAACCCCAACATGTTCCCCTCTCCGTGTTACATCTTCAGTATTTTCTGTACTACTTCTGTGGCATAACCTGCATGCTTTGTAGGATTTTATTATTTTTATCTGAGTTATTAAGCATCAAGACTGTTCAAGTTTAAAAGAGCTTAACAGCCTGCGATTTTACGAAAATGGAAAGGTAATATTCACTTGACTTTTTCTGTTCATCTGTTAAACCATGCTTTTAGCTGTCATGTAATTGTGAACATTTTTCTGATCATGTTCATTTGACCAATAACTTTGTAATATTACATATACAAGATTACTTGTATGCCAAATCATTTATATCGTTTGATATAAATTGTCTTGTGGTTGTTTACAATTTTTTTGTAAATTACATTCCAATTTTCTAATATAAGAGAAGCTAAAATATAGGATGGAAGAAACATTCCTGGAAACAAACATATCTTTTTTTATAAATATGCATAGTCTTTTTGAATATAGATGCAGTAATGTAGTTACACACTACTTATGAAGTTTGTGTATGTCTATAAGATTGGAGGTTAGAGGATCATTTCTATCAGTTGTGCTCTTAATCATAAATAATTATTTCTTTGTGAACTTTATCCATTTGCTTTATTTTTTAGAAACAGACATAAAACATAATTTCAGGCTAAAATTCTTGGAAGGCTCTATGTAGGTGTCCAAATCTGGGTGTTTGAAAATGCTGTAGGTAAGGACGTTCAAGTAAGAAAGAAATATAAAAATTAGAAAAATCCAAATAAGGCTAAAATTAAGGCAATTGTTAAAGAGACAAAGTAGGAACTAGTACCCTCCCAAATCTCATAACTCAGGAACTCAAAAACTGTAAAATACACCTTAATTGTACCAATCCATGTGTTTTTTATTCCTGATGATCTCTTCTGAATAGCTGGGCAGTTCTGCTCCTTACCATTTAAATGTCATTCCTCACATTCCTTTTTCAAATACAGATTTTGTTCATGTGGTTTTGTTGTGGACTCCTACGTTATTTTTCATGTATTCTTTTGCACTGTATTATTTAGTGGAAATATTTCAGGTCTCACTTTTGTACCCAGAGGGGCCGTATTCAGAAAAATATATTTCCAAAGCATTTTAGAAAAGACATTTAAGTAGGGGAAAATAGAATGTGGGAGCATCCCGTCCTACTGGTCCTAAGTACGGGGGGTATGATTCTGAGTTGGTGGATCTGCTTTACGTGCACTGCTCCGGCTTCAGACTTCTGCTGTCATGAATCTGGACAGGTGTAGAACAGCATGCAAAATAGTAAAATACTTGAATCTTTTTCATTTGGATGTCACATTGTCTTACTGTAACATTCCTTGCATAATAAGGTGATGCTTTTTTTTTAATAGATATGCATGCCTTTTTTTTTTTTTTTTTTAAGCTGCATAGTGTAGGAGAAAATCGAAACAGGTCACTGAGCCTCAAATTTTATTTCTTACAGTCAAGGAAATTAACTTGCTTAAATAATAATAATAATAATAAATCTTTAATCTCTGATTCTTCTACCGTATATTAAATAAGATATATAACTTCATGTTTAAAACAAACTGGTTCTTTTCAGTTTCTTTTCCATTTATGGTTGTTCATCTTTTAATGTTGTTAATTCATAAAAACTTGTATTCTTTCACTTGATTTCATGTCATCTGCTCAAGCAGATAAGCTATATCTTATAGTTCAAATGACCAAGGGTACTTTATGTTGGTTTTTATTTTAATTAGCAATATGACATAAAAATTCCTTAGTCTTAAAAAAAATACATTTTTAAAATTAGTAATTTGATTCATAATTCAATCCATTATTTCAGTTTACCCACCACTGCTGCAACATTTTGCAATTTATGTGCTATGTCGTGGAATGATGAAAGCAGCAAAGGAGCATTTTAATAAAATGATGGATGTATATAGTGCTATCCTTAGGTTCAGTAGAATTAGAGATAGGAAAAAATGTTTGCTGTGAATAATGATATTTTTAAATTAATGCTACTAAAAATGAGGTATTTACATTAAGTATGAGTAATTTGGGTGTTCTGTTACAGATAATCCGTTTCTAAAGTAGCAGCAAAGTAGGCAATATCGTTGAACCATTTTTAATGAAAGTTGATGCAGAACACTGGGTTACTTCTTCTTATTAAATTGTCTCTCTCTTCTTTCATAAACATAGCCCCCAAAAATCATTTAATACTTAAAAAAATTTTGAATTTTCACATTTTGCAATTGAGGTGTAAATACGGCTTGATTGGCTAGTGCCTGTAACTTGTCTGCTTTTATATCTTAAATGTCTCTTAAGTGTGCAAGTCTAGCTAATTAATGAAAACTGAGGCTTGTTTACAAAGTATGCTTACATCATTCCCTACAGACACTCAGTTGTGTAAATTCATTACTGATGTTATTTACTTCTTGATAATAACATTGTAAAATGTCAGAGAATGCTGTGACCAAAACTGCTTTGATTTAGTTTGGTACTCATACTGAGATTAAACGTACAGGACACCATATCTGCCTTTAAAATCTCCAGGCTATGGATATTTGCAATACATCTGCAGATTAAAAAAATTTTTTAAAAAATAAGGATTATTATTTTAGTAGTATTTTTTTCATATTAATGTGTGTTATGTAATTTTAATTATTAAAACAACAACAACAACAAAATCCTTTCTTTCTGGGTGTTAACTGTACAGGTATGTGTACCAGAGTAATGGGTAGTTTCAGAATGCACAATGTAATACACATGTGCATTGGCAAAAAAGAATGCAAATTAATGCCAGTTGAAATGTATTTATCATACTTTTTCCTTTTTGAAACTTAGTGGTATATATGAAAAAGCATAAAAAGTGTTCGTATGGTACTGATAATTATGGGTTAAGATAGAACAGGCTTAATTTGGTTTATGTATGTGTTGAGAGTAATGTTCAAATTCACATCTGAAACAATAATTCTTATTAATTCTGATTTTACTTTATCATTTTCCAATCTAGATCATAAGGATTATCTTAAAATGAAAAATAACTAAATTATCCTAGTCTAGTGAAAGGTGTCCCTGTCCATGGCAGGAGCCATGAAGCTGATGATCTTTAAGGCCCCTTCCAACTGTAACTATTCTATGATTCTATCTTTGGTCAAAGGTCAACAAATTTTATTCTAAATTGTTATATATGCCAGAAGTGGTTAGTTTGCCACTCATATGTTTGGCAACATCATACTGATGTTTAAGATGCCAGTGAAAAAGAACTGATAATTCATTTCCTTTATTTTTATACTATGAATAATTGTCCCTGAATTAAAATCAGCCCTTAAAAATCTTTGGATGGTTTAACCCCAACAGTTCACAGTTTAGTTCTTTGCTGTCAGAATTTACTGTCTACAGTTTGAGGAGACTGCTCTAATGTAAATAGCTACCAAAATACACAATCTTAAAGCATACAGTATAACTGGTATTGGTTTAAGATGTAGGAAGAGAAATTATAGTAAGAACATAATATCAAAAGGAAAATAAATAGAACATCTATCAGAATATCTACTCTCTATGAAAACACTGCACTATATTTAGACCAGAATTTCTGAAATTCTATGAAAGACACATGATACGCCTTGCAATCTCTAGGTAGAAAGTGGATGATTTATGCACATTTCAACAGCATTGACTGCTATGTGTGAATGTTTGTGTGTATTTCTGGTGACAAATGTTGTTCTTACTACTTGCATACAGTGTTGCATGCTTAAATTTAATTACAGTACTAAAAATGTAAATATTAGTGAAGTATAACTGTTACCGAATTTTATTTTCAGAAGCTAAACTTTTCCAGCTCTTCTGAAGGAAGTACAGTTAATTTGGCTCTCTTTGGAGAAGAAAAAGCTGAAACTGAACCAGAAACAGCATCAGAGCTACAGGCATGCTTTACAGAAGGTATTTCACTGAATTTCACTGAATATTTAGAGTTGGAAGGGGCCATAGAGATCATCTAGTCCAACTCCCCTGTTGAAGCTGGATTGCCTAGAGCTAGAGCATGTTACTCAGGACTGCAGCCAGGTGGGTCTTGAAAACCTCCAAAGAAGGGGACTCTACAACCTCCCTGGACAGCCTGTTCCAGGGCTCTGTCACCCTTCTGGGAAGAAGTTTTTTCTCATATTTGAGTGGAACCTCCTATGTTCCAACTTGTGCCCGTTACCCCTTGTCCTCTCACTGGCGACCGCTGAAAAGAGTCTGGCTCCCTCTTCCTTCAACCCACCCTTGAGATACTTATAGGTGTTAATAAGGTCTCCCCATCTCTTTTCCAGGCTAAAGAGTCCCAGCTCTCTCAGCCTTTCCTCATAAGGGAGGTGCTCTAATCCTTGAATCATCTTCATTTGTAGCCCTTTGCTGGACTCTTTCCAGTAGTTCCATCAGTAGTAGATAATAGAAAAGTTGTGTACATGCAAATTTTCCTAGCTCTGAAATATCAAATAGAGAAGGTAAAGATGCTTTAAGTAGCATATAGTAATTTGAAGCTCAGACTACCTCACGAAGCAGGTGCTAGTTAAAATTGATTTTGCTTTTTCAGGATAGTGAAAAATTGACTGCATAACAATTTGTCATTTTGTATTATTAGGCTGTATACGGAAGTTTAAATGCTGTAAAGGCAGTATGGAAAGCACAAAAGGAAGAATCTGGTGGAATCTTCGAAAAACCTGCTACAAGATAGTAGAACACAACTGGTTTGAATCATTCATTGTCTTTATGATTCTTCTCAGTAGTGGTGCTCTGGTAAGTAGAGTGTACACCTACAGAAACAGTAGCTATAAAAATGGTTTATCAAATATAGTATTATAACACATCTGTGTTCATTAAGAAAAAAGTACGAGGTTAACTTGAAAGAGAGTTTGGAACTAAATTGCTAAAATAGTTTGGGTAGTGCCAATAAAATAAGTAATTAAAATTCTGCTGTCAAATAATGTTCTGCAGATGAATTTTTGATGAATACAAGGTTATATGTGTGTATGAGCATGTTTATCAAAAGAATTACACTGAAAATCTTGTTGAAGAAATTTTTTATATCATACAAAATAATTGCATGCAATAACTGAAACAGTTATTTTACTTAATATTAAAATTGTCCCCCAAAGCAGTACAGATACTGAATTCATCATGTTCTCTTAATTTTTTGCTTTAGGTTTAGTTTCAGTATTTCTACAATGTCACATAGAAATCCTTTAATTCCTTTATACTATTCCTTTATACTATTCTCAGTGACATTTAGTCCTTCCCACAGTTAATAAGTATTGGGTTCTTTTTGGTTGTTGATTGGCATAGGATCTAGTATATACTGTCATTATCTCTGCTCCAGCACCTGAAGCACCATGTTCTTTCCTTCTTCTCTGACCTTGATATTTGCAGGTAGTTTCTCTCACTTGTTTCTTCAGTTCTCATACTGCCTTGCAGTGTTTTGCCCTTTCTTAAATATGTTTTCCCAGAGGCACCACCAGCTTCACCGATGGCCTCAGTTGCTTTCCGTGGCGGGTCCATTGTAGAGCTGGCACAGGGCCTCCTTTTTATAGTAGCCACCCCTGCAGCTTTCTGCTACCAAACCCTTACCACCAACACCCAATATTGGAATTCAGCAAAGATCAGCAGCAACATAATATTTGGTCACTATAACTCGTTTTTCACTTCAGTTGTAGAATCATAGAATTACTTAGGTTGGAAAAGACCTTTAAGATCATTGAGTCCAACTGATAACTTTATTATAATCAGGAGATTGCTTTCTGGCCTGATCGGGCTTTTCAGAATGAGAAATTGTAATTCTGCATTACTGAAATGTCTACAAAGCTTTTTGACAACTTCAGTCATTACATTGCAATTCCCTTATCAGGCAATGATAAAATCTAAAACTCTGAAAGAATGCACTTGTAATCTCAGCTCATGCTGGCTTTTCAAGGTAAAATATCTAAAATTGAGAATGATTTCACTTTGTCATTTTTAATTTAGTTCTTTTGGCTTAATTTGTAGTTTTCAAAGACCTATGAATAACTAACATATGCAACTCATTTTTCACAGGCTTTTGAGGATATATACATTGAACAGCGCAAGACTATAAAAATCATCCTGGAATATGCTGATAAAATCTTCACTTACATCTTTATTCTGGAAATGGTGCTAAAATGGGTGGCCTATGGTTTTCAAACTTATTTCACTAATGCGTGGTGCTGGCTGGACTTCTTGATTGTTGATGTAGGTATCATACTTTCTAAATAGCCTGTTTCTGTTGTTGAGGAAGGTCCTTTTATTTAACTCCAATCTGATATATATATATATCATATATATATACACACACACACAGAGTGAAGAATATAAATTGCTTTTAAAAGACAGGGAATGACATACTAGTGAATATGATCCCGTTGCAGTTATAGCGTGAGTAACTACATATGCCTTTATATTTATGCTATCATTGATTCCATGTGTTCTGTTAGTGTCTTACTGCGTTGGGTCCCAGCCAGTGTGTGATTGGATCAGCTGATTGAACTTCAGACTTCTGTATTTGGTGACAGAGAATAAGGAAGAAGCAATCCTCATTTTGATTGTAATGGCACTCACTGTGTACTAGGCTGCAAGGCTAATTTCTGTGCAACTTTTCCACTTTTCATTGACATGTGACTTTATAACGATTCTTTTTTGGAAGCTGAATTCAGTGATCCTGAAAAAAAAAATTTTTTTTTTTTTATATTTGCTTTCTTTATGGGTGCTATAGATTTCTGGTTGTTTTGGTTTTTTTAATTGTAACACAAATTTTAGTTGAGAAAGTGTGAAAATTTTAATGGGAAATCAGCAGCAGTTCATCCAGATTAACTTTGTCATCTTTGCATAGAATTGTTGATGCCATGCTTTAGTCTCATTTCCTGTTAGGATGCCAAGACTGTATTTCCAGAATCTTGTGATACTTCAATTTGCATTTTGATATGTCCATTAGAGTTGTCATTTGTGGAAATGAATGAAAAAAAAAAAAAAGATGTATTACCATTTAAGAAACACTCAGAAATAGTATATTTGTACAAGCTTGTATTGTGAAAGGTTGATCTTGAATCGTGTTTAAGATAAATTCTTAGTAAATTCTGTTGTATGTCCATATGGATAAGTATGAGCTATTCCTTTTAGTAGTGATTTCAGTGCTTTCATGTAGCCGAAATCTTGTCTTGCTTGCAATGCCTATATCTTATGACCCTATAGCAGCAGATCATACAATAATTTATGTTGCAGGGCACCTTTGGAAGTGTTTTGGTCTAGCACCTTGCTGAAAGCAGGGGCAGTTTAGAAACTAGCTCTAACCTTAGATGAGGTTTCTCAGGGTGATACCCAGTTTTGAATGGAGATTCTGCTGCTTTACTTGGCAATCTGTTTCCAGTGTTTGACCATCTGTATTGTAAACCCACTGCTCTCCCCCACCCCTGCCCATTCCTTGAAAAAGTCAATCATACTCTGCTTAGCTTTATCTAATTTTACTGCCCGATTTACTTGTTACCATTTTCAGCTAGTAGCAAGCAACTTTAACTCTTTCTCCTCCTGCTGGCATTTTACGCATTTTCCTATTTTTGCTTTTGCTTCCTGTTCTATGCCTTATCCAGCTAAACATAGAATAAATTTGCCATATCAATGCCAGTCTAAGTGTTACACGGTGAGACAACATTTAACAGGATCTTTTTAGATAAACTGTTCTATATCCATTGATCTAAACTCTAGGTGAGAACTTGTAGCATACAAACAAAAATTCTTACTCATTGTGATGTTCACAGTGTTTTCTGAAAAGGACATTTAGCCCCCAAACAAATACAAATGCTGGTTTTCCTCAGCCTTCCAAGTCCAAGTCCAAAGGGTATAACAAAAAAGAACAAACACTCAAGTAGTGTTCAACAGCTTGCTTGAACTACCCTTAGAGGTAAGAAATCTGCATAAGGCTTCCTTGTGTAAATGCAAGAGGAGACAGCCATCTGGAGTACAAGATTCACTGAGGACACAAGTCATTGACTCTCTCCAGAAACAGCAGGATAATCGGGTTTTGAGCTGTTAATACAGCTGTACTGAAAATTTCAAAAATTCTTGTGGATTAGACACTCTCTTCCACAAGAGTAATGATGTTAAAAGTGGAAATAAATCTCAAGGCACATTATTTGTCCAAAACACAATCAATTTAACAAATCCAAAGTAAGATATTTCGGCTTTACATTAACAGTGTGTTTTTCTGCAAATGTCCTGTTTGGTAGTTATGAGAACAGAAAGCTGAAATGAAGTTGAGAATAGATTCTGTCTCACATATATCACTACAGTCTGATTTTACATTTTGCCCTTTTATTGGTGCAAAACGCCTTTTGAATTTACTGTATAGGTGAAAGTATATAATATCATTTTCTAATTCTAATTTCTAATATATCCTAATAATCACAGAAATGTTACAGTTAGCACTTTTATATGTGGAAGAAAGTTCAGAGGATCAGGAGTTGTCCAGACCATGATCATACATAAGGAAGAATGGAAATAATTTATTTAATTTAAAAAAAAAAAAAAAGAAAGAAAAAGTATGCACTCACATCCACAAATTGTAACAAAAATTTTAAGATGTAATTGCCATCAGCAACATGTGGTGAGATGAACTATTCTACATTTCCTTTCTCCCCTCCAAAAAAGAAAGCAGAAAAAAAGCAATGTATTAAATTGTACTTTAGGTTCCAAAGAAAGAAAAAACTATTACATCATTAAGTAGAGATGTGGTAATCTTGCAGGAAGAGGATTTCTTGCAATGCAAACATGCAGATATAATAACTGCATTTTAAAAAAAATACGATTATCTGACAGCAATATTTGAAACAGATTTTCTCTATATCTTCTCTAGAATTATAAAAGTAACACGTAATGATCTTAAGATCTTGATGGATTCATATGGATTAATGCTTTCTGTGATAAATGTTTGTCTAGTATTTGAATTTAAAGAAGGAACAGTCTTTTGCCACTTATGTATGATAGTTGAATTTGTGTAGGAAATTAAACAGGTGGCATAAACAAAGGTCATTCCACTCAATTAATGTGTTCTTTTTCTGGATCTTCTTGTTTTCTTTTCCCCCTTTTAAAATGAAATTTTCTTCTCTTGAACTATGTGGTCTAATTGTAGTTACTTCAGCAGCTGAATTATGTAAAGTTTTAGATGCGTTATTTCATAAATACAAGTATATATGTATACATATAATACAAGACCATGATAAGGCACTGTATTGATCACTGGCTAATATTTAATATATTGCACCAATACTGGGTTCCCTGAGTTAATTTGATTTTATCTAGTTTGTGTGGTTTAAAAAAAAAAAAGTGTTTTGATTTTTTAAAATCATCCCTGATTTTATTAAAACTTTAAATGACACAAAGAATTAGCCATTTTCTCCTCATTGTCTATATATTTTATGATATGCCATTGTTTAACACATTTTGATATTCTAAAGCAAATAACTCTAAAACACATCTGCCAGCTTCTTGTTCATTCTTGGACTTAAAATTCTTAACTTCAGTTTTGAACTTGAAACACCAGAAGCAGGGCTCTTTGCCAAGTAGAGAGAGGTTAAACATAGATTTTCTTCTGGTACTTGATGTTATGATTTTAAGTATCCAGATTGAAGTACTCTGAAGAGACAAGAAGTCATTGCTAACAATTAAATTATTAACTCTGTTATAACTTCACTTCCCAGGAAAGTGCTGCCTACTGTCCCATGCATTTGAGTGCATTGCTTTTAGGTAGTTATATGGACATAGGTATTTCTTTCTGTGTGTCACACCGTTAGGAGTCACACATGTCAGAGTCCTGTCTGACTGAGTATATGCCATTTTCAAGTCTGTCATCATCCTCAGGCAATCTCAGCATCCTCAGACTTACTAGTTATTCATGTATCTGCTAATGTGTGCAAAATAGCAGAGATAAATGCTAGTGGCTCACTTTTTATCATGACTATAATAATGTATCTGTAGTAGAGCACATTAGTATTGTAATGCATCATATAGAATTTATAGGACTTAATGTGTCATATAGGATTTAGGTTTTCAGTGCATTTCAGGCTTCGTCTGAGTTTATTGAGAAGATGAGCTTCTATTCAAATTATTTTTATTTAAATTGCCCTTAATGTTGCACAGGTATGATGTGGATCCTTCTAAGTAGGACTCCCTCAGTGATGAAAATTGCAGAGATTAAGGTCTCTTCTTGTTTAAACTGTTCTGAAATCTACATGCAATGTTCTGTTGATCTTTCTGTTGATGTTTTTTTGTTGTTCTTTATTTGTTCTTGCTAGAAACTTAAAGTCCTTATGAACTTTTTTCTGATATCCAAATAAAAGTTCTTTTCCTCTAGGAAGTGCATTTCTATTTTGAGGCTATTAAAAAAAATATTTTGTTTTGTTGTGTTTTGTTTCCTCTAGGTCTCCTTGGTTAGCTTAGTAGCTCATGCTCTTGATTTGTCAGAACTCAGTGCTATTAAATCCCTCCGAACATTAAGAGCTTTGAGACCTCTAAGAGCTTTGTCACGCTTTGAAGGCATGAGGGTAAGAAAAGAAGAAATAATGTATAAAATTAAAAATAAAAATACATAAAAAATACAAGTAATTATAAAGTCAGGGAGAAACCCTGAACTGCATGACTGTTTTCAAGGCAAACAGTAACATGTTTGATTGTATTGCATCTGTTACTCCTTTTCTGTTGGCTTTAATTCATTGTATTTTACTATTTTACATTAAATCTTTTGCTGTATTTGGGAAAAAAAAAGGTTATCTTTTTACTGCTCTTCATGTTGTTCTTAAAAAGTTTTTTTTCTGTGTTTATTTACTAGGTGGTTGTGAATGCTCTTACTGGAGCAATCCCATCCATTATGAATGTACTTCTGGTTTGTCTTACATTCTGGCTAGTTTTCAGCATTATGGGAGTAAATTTGTTTGCTGGCAAGTTCTATCGCTGTGTTAACACCACAACTGGTGAGCAATTCCCACCGGAGGAAGTCAGTAATGTAACTGTGTGTAAAAACCTTACGATCACTTCTGGGGATGTTCAGTGGAAAAATGTGAAAGTAAACTTTGATAATGTTGGAGCTGGTTATCTTTCTCTGCTTCAAGTAGTAAGTGTATAAATTTTGATAAATTAATTTTCCAGTATTGAGTTTTGTAGCAGTAATACTTAATTCAATAATTCTCAGTGTTATTTTACAATATATGAATGGATTTGAGATTTGATTTTATAATTGTGTTCTATGAAGCTAATTAATATTGCTTATGCTAAAAATTGGATATATTCTGTAGCCATTTTGGAAGAAGAGGAATACTTAATATCTACCAAATGGATATAAAGTTTCTTTGCATCCAACTGCTAGTACCTTTTCAAGTTCTACAGAAATAGAATATCTAGTAAAGAAAAAAATGCAGTTAGGATTAATTTTCTTTTATTTGCTTGATCTGTTAAGGCATACCAGTCGTATGCCAGGATGAAGTCAATCCCCACTATCAGTACTGGAGGACAAATGGATTTAGAGTGGCCCTGCAGAGAATGACTTGGGGATACTGGTGGACAAAAAATTTGACATGAGCAGGCAACGTGCATGTGCAGCCCAGAAAATCCATCATATCCTGGGCTGCATAGCATGGCCAGTAGATCAAGGGAGGTGATTCCCCCTCCGCTCCACTTTCTTGAGATCCCACCAGTACAAGAAAGAAATGGGCCTCCTAGAGTGAGTGTAGAGGATGGCCAAGAAAAAGATCTGATGGTTGGAACACCTCTTACGTTAGAAAGAAAGGCTGAGTGAGTTGGGGTTGTTTAGGCTGGAGAAGAGAAGACTCCGTGGGACCTTATTATGGCATTTCAATATATAACGGGGTCTTATAAGAAAGATGTAGAAAAAATGTTTATCAAAGGCTGAAGTGACAGGACAAGGGGCAACTGAAAGAGGGTAGATTTTGATTGAATATAAAGAAAAAAATATTTTTTTTAATGGTAAGATGGTGAAACACTAGAAGAGGTTGCCCAGAGAAGTTGTAGATGCCCCATCATTGGAAGCATGTGATGTAGTGAAAGATGTCCCTGTCCATGGCAGACAGATTAGATTAGATAATCTCTAAAGGTACCTTCCAAGACAAACCATTCTACAATTCTATTATTTTCTTAAGATTTCTTGGGACTATTTACCTTCTAGAGTTTCTATTAGAACTGCTTGAGTATTCTGTCAGAAAAATGCCAACCTATGATGGTTGATTTTGGAGTCATCTTCCAGTTTTTTGACAGTAAGAAAGTTAGAACTGAACATTTCCAGTGATAGGACAAGGGGCAACGGGCTCAAGCTGGAGCATAGGAAGTTTCATTCAAATATGAGGAAAAGCTTATTTATGGTGAGGGTGACAGAGCACTGGAACAGGCTTCCCAGGAAGATCATGGAGTCCCCTTCTCTGGAGATCTTCA
The DNA here is from genome assembly GCA_004320125.1 of Scolopax mira. Lineage (NCBI taxonomy): Eukaryota > Metazoa > Chordata > Aves > Charadriiformes > Scolopacidae > Scolopax > Scolopax mira. The sequence continues at coordinate 23,106 of BJBW01014467.1, read as the reverse complement.
GGACCTGCTTGGATGCAGTCCTGAGTGATGTGCTCTAAGTGATCCTGCCTTAGCAGGGGAGTTGGGCTGGATGATCTCGAGAGGTCCCTTCCGCCTATGACAATTCCATGATTCCATAAGAGCCTTGTTATAAATTGCAGTCTTTTTGTTATGCTCGGATATTGATTGCAGCTCATCTCACATAGAATTATATGAATTTGCATAAAGATCAGAATTTATGCATTGTATAATGCATAAAGTATTAAGTATTTTCTCCTTAAGTATTAGGGAGAAGTATTCCACTGTAAATTACTTCCTGTAAATACTCACTTGTGTCTTATCAGACTTTTACTATTCCTCTTTATTTTTGTGGATACAAATGCATTGCAGAAGACAGTGTTTTATTTAGAATGTTTATGGAGCTTTGATAGAAAATACTAACTAACTCTGTTTTTAGGCAACATTTAAAGGATGGACGGATATCATGTATGCTGCAGTTGATTCTAGAGAAGTGAGTGCAATCTAAAATTTACTGACTGAAATCATGTGATTGATATAATGAGTCTTGAATGGCAGTTGAAATAAAGTGAAATGGAAATAATAAAAATGTCAAACCTTGATAAATTTTCTATACAGATCTATGTACTGTAAAGAAGTTAAGTACATATACTTTTAATAGGTATAAAAATTATAGTAGTAGCTCTACACAAAGTATTACTAGTTTAATATGTCATCTGTAAATGAAAAAACTAATGAAATCTGTTTTCTGTTAGTTTATGTTATGTAAATCATACAGATTAGGAAGGCAGTTTTTCCTGTATCTCCAAAAATAATCCTAATAACCAAGCCCTGTAGTAGCTAATCCAGAGATGCAGACTCTGGCAATTTCAAAAAATAAAATGACCAAAATTTGCCTCTTCTTCTGTTAATGCCAGTATTTGTTTGCATCTCCTCTATCCAGCTCCTGAATTGCATAAATTCCATAGGAGTTGAATTGCTTCTGAGTGGCATACTGCAGTCATATTTCATAGGATTTAAGTGAAATGTCAAATGTCATTTGAGAGGAACTGTCAGACAGAAAGGGGAGGAATGACAGGTCTGTGCATGCAATTACAGACACCTCTATTAAGTAGATTTTCAAGTTCAAAGATAAGGCAATTCTAGGGTATGCTCCAAAATGGCTGCTTTTCCCTGCTTGTCAAGGAGTTGCTGTCCAGCTGAATGTAACTTCTGTTTGTGCTCAGTATTCTATAATTTGTCTTAACTGTTATTCTTGATGTCTTGCATTTTTTCTATTTTACATAGACAGGGCAACAGCCCAAGTATGAGGACAACCTGTACATGTATATTTACTTTGTTGCCTTTATCATCTTTGGATCATTTTTCACCTTAAATTTGTTCATTGGTGTCATCATAGATAACTTCAACCAACAAAAAAAGAAGATAAGTATCATGTTTCATTTTCATAACACTTCATTGTTGCTGAGCATTCAGCAAATGTATGAAAGGGTAAATATGAATGTCTGAAATTTCTTATAGTAATAGAAAGAAAACAGCTCTTAAGATTTACTTTTATTCAAAATAATGAAATAACAATCTTTGCTTTTTGAGGGATTTGAAATAATTTAAACTGAGTATCTGAGTGTTCTCCACAACCCTGTACAGCCCAATGATATGTTGTCCATCAGAAAGTTATGTATTGTTTTTTGCTTACCCTTACAATGCTTTGACAAAGTTATGTGAAAATGCAGATGACTTAATTCAAGGAAACAGATGAGAGGGAAAAAGAGAATATGCAAAACTACAAATAATGTATAGCAATATTATGAATGTCTTTTCAATTACAAAGAGACTAATACAGACAAGTTGAATACTGGAACTACTGCTCTGTATTGTAAGATTAGAGAGGATTGGGAAACTGTCTCATGAGTCCGGAATTTGCAAGAGAAAGAAAATTGTTGATGCTTGAAAATGTGTGGGGTTTTGTTTCAACTGAAATTGTTTCTGTGGTTCAAGTGAACACAGGATTGTGTCAAGAATGGCAAATTATGTTGGCAAATTAGACTCTACTTGCTATTTAAGCTAATAGTCTTAGCTTATACTAGCTAAGACTAGCTAGTCTTAGCTAATACTGTCTAAAGTCTGCAGTAATTTTATTTTTCTATACACACTTGAAGCAAAATCGTACTGGAATTGTGATTTTTTTTTTTTTTTTTTTTTTTTTTTAATGTGAGATAAATAATAGCAAGGCATTATAACTTCTTCATTTTTGTTTCTAGATGGTTTGTCAAGTTTGATTCATTGCACTGAAAACAGATAATGCTAAACTTACTGCTGTGGAAACTTCCAGTAAATCTTTCCACTTGAGTTTGGAATACACAGTTTTATATGGTGCTGCTTTGAGTCTCTTGTCTACAGACCCACATAAAAGAAAGGATGAGTTTGTGGTTCCAAACCTGTCGATATTTTCAGTTTCATATAGCCGATAAGCAAGCATTAGTCACCTGTCTTTTGAAATTATAGATGCACCCATGCTCGTAGAAATGTGCAAATCACACAGTGCATAGCTACCCAGAATTATTTTTCTTGTCATTGTTCTGCCTTCGTATTACTGAGATCTCTCCATTTTGGGCAATGTTGTTTTAATATGAATGTCCAGGCAGAGCCTTCTGGTGAGTCTGGTCCCTTCATCCAAGTCATTAAACTGTCCTTATGTTCAGGCAAGAAACCCCACAGTAAGGCCATGCTTCTGATGATTTCTGGACAGTGTAAGGAAATGATCAAGCCACATGCAAACTATGGAAGTACTACTGCGGCAAAAAACCCCATTTGAACTGAGATAACTGTACTTATATGATAAAATGTGCATTCTGAAAAGTAACATCAGTAATTTCTTTTTCCTGCTATGGTTTCCCCGTAGGCGTATCAGCTCTCAGTGAATCTTTCTATCCTGGAAACTTTATTTATTCCTGGTTGATTGATTTAGAGTGTGGAGTTTATGATATTAGATTTATAAGTATGTATGGACTGTATACTTTACAAGGGTTTTTATATATATTTAATTGAATTAATCAGATATGTATTTAATTTTTTTTTAATAATAAATAGATAGAAGTTTTGGGGCTTTTCTCCATTCTTACATTAGTTTTATTTTTCCATTGAGACTTGTCACATATTTTAACAATCTTTGATAAAATTATTATATTTTGATTTTGGTAAAAATGTATAAGAATGAATACATGGGTCAAAAACCCCCATGTTCTGCAATACTGTGAATTAATGGATTTAAAAGCTTGGCTGTAATTAGTTTTGTTTTTATTATTTTACCTTGGAGGTCAAGATATTTTCATGACAGAAGAACAAAAGAAATACTACAATGCAATGAAGAAGCTGGGATCCAAGAAACCACAAAAACCTATACCTAGACCAGCGGTAAGAGTGTGTGCTATTCTTTTATCATCTATATCTGGGAAAAATAGCAGCAGTACATTAACTATCAAAAAAATTCTCCCTTAACTCTAAAATAGTTGAGGCCTGTTTCAAGTTAGCCCTTCCTTCTCAATTGAAATGTACTTATTTCTGTTCTGCAGGAAAAGTCTTTCATATTTGTTATGCATGAGGAAGTAGAGAATCAAAGAATATGAAGAAATAGAAGACTGTTGGGTTCTGAGGGGAAACTGGCAAATAAAGAAGTTACTCAACAATGCTTTTCTTAGTTTTTTCAGCCTTTTGCTTGGTTGTATATTTTAGGGGAGGAAGAACGAAATGGGAGGGAGGAAAAGGGAATGCTCATTACATAAAAGATACTATCACATTTTGTTTTTTCTCCCCTCAGAACAAATTGCAAGGTCTGGTGTTTGATATTGTGACAAAGCAAGCCTTTGACATCACCATTATGGTTCTCATCTGTCTTAACATGGTCACCATGATGATAGAAACAGATGACCAGAGTGAACTGATGCAAAATATTTTATACTGGATTAACTTGGTCTTTGTTGTCCTTTTCACTGGAGAATGTGTCTTAAAAATATTTTCGCTCCGCTATTATTACTTCACCATTGGCTGGAATATTTTTGATTTTGTGGTTGTTATTCTTTCAATAGTAGGTAAGAAATTCTTACATTCAAAATTAAATATAGTAAGTTGTATAAAATGCCTTATTTCTGACAGGTTTTGCAGATTAGAAGAAATACTTAATTTTATTTTCTTCTGATTATATGGGAAATGTAAGCCATACTATTAGAGTAGTAACTTTCTTAGTAATTCTGTGTCAATTTTAATAGACCTTTTCCCAGCATTCTTAGGGAAAAAAAAAAAGGTAAAATTATGCATAACAGATAAATTTTAAGTCCAATTATAATTTCTACGAAGTGCACAGGTAGAGTTGTTCTTTATTCATATTTTGTTGTGGAAAATGTAACCTATAGTAAAATGTTACCGCTTTATTTTTATCCTTCACAGGTATGTTTCTAGCTAAGGTGATTGAAAAGTACTTTGTGTCCCCTACTTTATTCAGAGTTGTACGACTTGCCAGAATCGGTCGAATCCTGCGTCTCATTAAA
>BJBW01014467.1:1381-18281 GCA_004320125.1 Scolopax mira | reverse complement strand
TGCTGAACCCTTGAGTGAGGATGACTTTGAGATGTTCTACGAAGTCTGGGAGAAGTTTGATCCTGATGCAACACAATTCATAGAATATAGTAAATTGTCAGATTTTGCAGCTTCTCTAGATCCTCCTCTTCATATACCCAAACCAAACAAAGTCCAGCTTATTGCAATGGATCTGCCCATGGTAAGCGGCGACAGAATTCACTGCCTTGACATCTTGTTTGCTTTCACAAAGCGTGTTTTGGGGGAAAGCGGGGAGATGGACGCCCTCAGAATACAGATGGAAGATCGGTTTATGGCAGCCAATCCTTCTAAAGTCTCCTACGAACCAATTACAACCACATTAAAACGAAAGCAGGAGGAAGTGTCAGCTACTATAATTCAGCGTGCTTACAGACGTTATCTTTTAAGACAGTCAGTAAAGAAACTTTCTTTTATGTATCGCAAAGATGGGGTTGATCTGCTTATTGAAAAAGATATGACTATTGGTAAGCTAAGTGAAAGCTCACCTCCTGAAAAAATGGATATGTCTGCACCCGCCACATCTCCGCCCTCTTATGACAGTGTAACAAAACCGGATAAAGAAAAATATAAAGATGACAAAGCAGAAAAAGAAGACAAAGACAGAAAAGGAAATAAAAAGTAAAAGACATAAAGAGGTTTTCTATGAGGAATGTTCACAAGCCTGAGATGATGATGCTTTTACAATAGCAGTCTTATTGGAGGATTATGCCAAAATTACAAGTTTTTACATATTTACCCACTGCTACAGTTAGTGCCTGTACCAGGACAATAACCCTTCACTATCAAACTCTCAGTCTGTAACAGGTAAACACCCTTGCCAGAAGAATATTTTTTATTATCAACTGGCACTAATGCAGAGGAGGCACAAAATTTCTACTTGGACTGAAGGAACCCTTAATGGAGTGCAAAATTACCAGTCCTAATAAGTCTGTATTTCTGTGGAATAAGTGTATCTACTATGTACATTTCATCTCCTATGTATGTTCAATGTGTGTCAATTTCCTTCATTATCTCATTTGCTTTAATTCACATACTGCTATTTGTAATTATGCTGTGCTGAGGAAATAACTGAACACTCTTCAGAGGAACACAAATGTCAGGAATACATAATTATGACATCATAATGTGAACATAATTCTCTTCAAACCATTTCTAAAAGCAGAAAACTAAGATTCCAGATTGTTGTACCTCAGGATCTAGAATACATCAAGAGGAAGTGATAAAAAAGAACAGAGTGTAGGTAGAGAATTTATCAGAAAGCAAAAACAAAGGAATCATTTTTACAGAAAAGAGGTTGGTAGTTTAGTCTCTTGGTTTTAATATACTTCTGTTTAATGCTTTTTAGTAATTCTAAATTTATTGTACAGTTCATTTCAGGTACAGTGGTTTAAACAAATGATGCTATACCCACGACTCCTGTTTTGAAAAACAGGAAACTATGAAAATATAGTAATTTCATGGTCCAAAATGTCTTGTAATTACTGAGAGATTTAAACAGTTTTCATGGAAAAGCTGTGAACGCTGAATTGTGCCTACAGGGAATTAGTGAAATAAAAAGAAGTGGCAGTATTTTTTTATTTTTTTTTAAATGTAGACCCTGTAATTTAATGAGGACCTTCAATATTTCATTCCAAAGTTTGTTTCCACACTTATTTCATATGACTGTATCCCACTTAAGACGATAATCAAAGATATATGTATAATCGGTAGCAGAGTACCTTTTGGGACAAATACTACCTTAATGTGTACCTCAGGCTTAAATTTCCATACTTTGGAAGGATGGATCATGCCAAAGACACAAATATGTACATCAGAGATGGTTTTGACCCCCCATGGCACTTTAGTCAGGTTTCCACTGTATGAAATGCAATGTTCCATAGAAAGCTGAGATGACCAAAAAGAAGTACTTAAATCAGCTGTGTCCTGCATTGTGGTTCAGATGAATTATTTTTATCGTTAAGACTGGCTGTAAGTTAAATATCCTGTGTTATTTAATCAATTGTTTTACACAGTGGTACCTCTTTGAACAAACTGAGAATGACCCAAGTAGTGTATTTATGGCATCAAATATGTACCCTAGTAAGTGTAGCTTATAACATTTCAATAGATGATATGATATATTCTGTAATGCTCCAAATAATTGGGAAGCTTTAACTAATGCATGCTTGCTGCTATTATTCTACAGCTATTAAAGTCTAAGATGGGAAGACATGTGAGTGGTAAAAAGAAAAAAACTGTTCGACGAGACCATCATTCCTCATACCAGTAAGCAATAGTTTGCTGCTATTACAGATTTTATTTTGTTTAAGTTTTGTAATCAGCAAATATGCATTAAATAACCAGAACACACAGGATAATATATTTGCTTAAGATGTGGGGCTAGAAAAAAAAAAATTTATAATATCTATTAATCTATTTCTGTTATTTTGAAAATAATTTTATTTTATAACATTTTATACTTATTATAAGAAACTACACATATCTTCACGTTCTTAGTAATTCTTATTACTGTCTCTCTGTGACACTTTAGTGTTGGGAAATCTAAGATACAATGTGAATTGGTAATCATAAGTTTCTGCTAGTTATATTGAACATATTTTAATAAGGAATAATTTTAAAACAAATAGGCAGTACAGTTCTTTTTCTGATCAGTAGGTAGGTCCTTGTATGTGAAACAAGATGGAAAGGTTTCTTTTGAAATTATAATCCTATCTGTCAATTTTCAGGTTAATCCTACTCATAGAAACATTGCTTTTTGCCGGTGTTAGTCTCACACTGTCTGCTTTTCTTGTTGATTCAGGCTGCAGCAGAAGCGCTTTACATATAATTTGTTATCCATAGTCTTTCTTCATGAGAATGATATTGAGCTTGTGCAATGGACAATAGCATACCTTGCATTTCGTACAAAAGAACTAAAATATAGATGGGCTCCTGCTTTTATAGAAACTAGTGACTCATAGTGTACTGATGAACTGCATGCAGGAAGTTGTTTTACTAAAAATAACTACATTGCTAATAACCCAAAAGAATAAAGATAACCTTTTTATGTACTTGTTTTAGTCTTTGTGGTTTTATTGTATGCAGTTTATACAGATTAACAAGTAATTATTGGTAAAATTAAGGGGGAACCATCTTGCAATGAGGCAATGTGTTTTAGACATTTAGGTCACATGTTGCTTTATGACTTTGATCAATATTAACTTGTAACCATCTGGTTGAAATGAAATTCTTAAGTTCTTCTGTCCAGAGAAGTTTTTCTAGAATTCCAAAAATAATTCCATTCCAACTTTATGGGGTTTTGTCATTATTTTTTTTATGAGTTGCCCAGGAAGAGCTCCAGTGGTGTCCTCTGGTGGCCACGTCCAATGGAGGATGCCTCCATCTTCTTGCTGAGCAGCGGATACAGCAGAAACTACCTGCCCTGGGGTGGGTGGTCTGGGATCTGTCACTGAAAAGGCTCCATAGGGGGATAACAGTGTCACTTTATTCTCATTCCTCCTCTGGAAACCCATTCTTGCCAAGAGAAGGGAAAAAGACCTGTTAGAGGTATTAATGGCTACCCCACAGGAAACCTCTCTTCAGGAACCAGTGCCTTTATAGAGTCTAGCAAGTATGGTCCCTGGCAAGACATGAGTATATGCAGGTAGCAGGGTAAGGAACACGCTGTGGGAAAGTGGGCCAGTGCATGGAGTAATTAATGCACATTTTTCCATTCTCGTTTCTCTTGTGAAGGGTAGCTTCAAGTAAATTCAAACCTCAGCTATTACTAGTGCTTTGAAGGATAATGTGTATGTTTTTAGCAACTATATCTAATTTGAATTACAACTTTGTTTTAAACCAGAAGAGTTATTTTTTTAATATCTTAGTTGCTAACAATAATTACACAAAGCAATGATGCAAATGCTTAATAAAATCTTGGTAACTATTGAATTGCTGTTTAGAAAACAAAATTGTTTCAAGTCAGTGCTGGATAGGTACATAGTTAAAAATTCTATGTGGACTAAGGATGAAATGCATAAGAATTTTTCTACAAATTTGGTAGCGTGTAGAAGTATAAGAGGTGATTTATAAAATCATTTTACTCTATAAAATTTCTAGTGTTGTTATGTTTATTGAAACCATAATCAAACTGAAGTCACTCTATAAATTTTTTTTGTTGTTGACTCAGATTCTTAACCTTTTGGTCCTTTGCAACAAGAGTAACGTTTCTGTAACAGTAATCTGTTGAAAGCAGATTTCAAGTGTCTATATTTGAATAGACATGTATCCTTTTATATTTCTTGAAATTATTCTGATATACATGGAAGTTATTTGCCTTTATGGAAGACACAGTTGACCTTCAGTATTCCTCCTTAACTTGCAGGTTTTAACATTGATATAAGACAGATGTTTCAGTGTAATGAGTCAGTCATATATATCAGTATGCAAAATATTAAGCAAAATTCCTAGAACAGGAAGACACTTCACTGTGTTACTGTCCTAGTTCACAGAGAATGAAAAATTAATAAGAATGGCTCCCTTAAAATTTTCTCAGAAAAAAGCTTTCTTTATTCTCTCTATTCTCTCTTACCTACCCAGGAATGTAAGTATATTTTATTGTATTTTTGAAGAATAAAGGTGCCACCAACCCTCCTCTCCCCCCCCCACCAAAAAAAAAGCCAAAAAAAAAAAAAGCAGAAACAAACAAGGTGTTAGCAGCATAGGATTTCTAATAAGGAGTTAAGCCTGACTGCATCCGGTAGAGGGCACAAACAACTGCCAGATGATCATGGTACTGTGCCTGGTGTCTTCAGCACAGAAAGAATCAAGAAATATAGTTTACAGGAAGAGGGGATAGCTTATAGCTTTCCAGAGAACGTATAGATTTTTTACTTGGTTTGTTCTAGTGAAGTAATGAAGCTACAACATTATAATTCAATTTGTTGTGTAAAGATACCTTTGCTGGCAATATAATACTTTTGTGATTGAACCACCAGTTTTGGGGGTCTAGGTTCTGTACCGTGTAGGGCATGTGGCCCTGTATACAGAGCTGACACCACATTGGTTAAGAACTGCCACACTTCTCTGAGCTTACTCAAATATAGCTGAAGGGTGCTGATGCACTGATCCCACAGATAGCTTTAGCTTTACTTTTGCTAATAGGCATTATTAATTTAATTCTCAGTGCACCTGTGAATCAGCCCCAACCTTCTAAAAGAATCACGTATGAAAGTATCTCTCTCATTTTCATAAATAGTCCTAAATAACATGAAGTATTCTTAAAAATGCAACCTTTTTTTGGGTGTAGAAAATTCTTACAATACTCATTGTATAGAATATATTCGGAAAGGCTTATCTAGCTCTATAATGCATTAGGAGAATAATCTGAAATATCTGCAGTGCAGGAATATTTAAAGGCTCACAAACCTCTGCATTCGCTACATCGTTTTCAGTGGGGGATGGTACCCATCTCTTTCATTCTCTGAGCATAGCTAGGTTTTGTCTGGGTGATGCAGCATGCAGTCTCTGTTGCTTAGCATATTTTATTTTTCCTTCCTGATCAGTGGGAGCTGTTGCACAGTGAAACGGATGTATCCTAGTGCTTGCCTTGGGAAAAAAAAAAAAAAAAAATACTGCAGTGTAATCCGAGCAAAGTAAACTGCGGCACATTCTCATCCCTCCAGAGAGGGAAAATTGCATGCTGATGCACACATGGTCTCTACTGCAAGAAAAGCTTTTGATGAAAATAAGGAGTGACGCTGCATAAACAATTTATAACAATCAAAATTAGCAGTGCCAGGCAAGCTCTGCAGTTGCATTTTCTATTGTCTTAAAAACATGCTACTTTCTCTTTAACAGAGATCTTGATAATAATCTTTTAGAATCTGACAGATGATTCAAAAAACCCACACTATGTTTTTCAGAAAATATATATCTGAAACAGAATGTAGTAAACTGTTTCCATTTTCAAAGTAGTATCTGTAGCATTTAAAAATCAGAGTATAACACGCTATATTGCTATTTGCAGTATTGCTTTATAAAACTGTCATGCTTGCAAATACCATAGCAACCCCTGTCGTGGTACTTTTTAATTGCCAAAATATCCAGGAGCTGTATGCCCATATCCTGCAGCAATACTTGCATTAGTATCTTTACATAATGTTTAGTAAATACTGCACCTGTGTCCGCCACATAAGGCAAACTGGACAATGCCAGTTCATGGTCTCAGGCAGGCAAAAAATTGCAATACTCTCTTCAGTAATAGGCATTATGAATCCCTGTAACCTTTCTTTTGTCTTAACTTCCTGGTGGATGTCAAATACGATGTATAAATTTTCATGCAGCATTGCTGCAAATACAAGTATATTTATTTATATAGATAGAAAGCAGCTGCTCCTGCAGACTGTAAAGCTAGGAAATTGGATGTGATTTATGCCGTGATGAATAGGTAGATAAATGCTGATAGCCTCTATCTGGAGCTGAATGTACATCCAAGAAACGTAACTATTTTTGGAGTGATGTTCAAGAGCACTGTGAACTCAGAAGCACTACGGCTTTTGCTTTTTCATTTGTTTGGAAAGGATTTACTTGAAACTTCATTTATCTACCATATTGCAGTTATCTTTTAGAATTTTGTTACTTTTGCATGAAAATTAAAAGAACAAGGAAGTAAGAATGTTTGTGTTGGTTGGATAACCAACAGTAGATATGGAAAAAACATATAAGATGTTAACATGATTTTTCTACTTGTATTTTAGGATTAGAACCTTCATTTCACAATTTAATTCTACCCCATACAAGGAGAGCTTGAAACACAGGAAATTTCAAAAGGTACATAGAGGAAGTGGTGACAGGAAAGGAGGGTACAATGCAGATATTACTGAAAGGCTATTAATGTGAAATCTTTTGCAGAAGTTAATTGGAAGTTGATGAACTCTAAACCAAAAAGTTTGTACCAAAGAACTTTGCATTAAGAAAACGCTGCAGCAGAGTACAATTAGAAATGGCTGTCCTAGCGGAAGTTAATCTGGTTTGCTACTGTGATCAGAGAGAAAACTTCATACTAAATCCTGGGATCAAAAAATAATTTCATATCCAAAACGCATCTACATGTTTATACACTATTTATTCATGTCTTTTGTTACTTAAACTTCCTTAATAATTTTTGAGTGTAAAAATCTCAATTTTCTTAGGAAAATGGGAAAAGTCATAATAGGAGGACACACAAGCTTAACTTTTCTGTATTTCTTGGCACCCACTTGCACTCCAGCTTCTCTTTCCCTGTTCCACTGTCAGTTCCTTTACGTCATATGAAGATTTCACATGACAATTCAGACTGAAGTGGTGTGAATTAAGTCCTTTTAAAAATTCATAATAAAGTAAATTAAATAAAAAAAATTTGCCTCTGAAGGGCAGGGAGAGGTTAAGTTTGCAGGCCTTCCTAGCTTTTTTAATAAGATACTGTCCAAAACAGACTCTCTTGTAATTTCTTAGCTTTTAAAAACTTCTGGGCTGTTGAGTCATAGAACTGAACCTGAAAGTTTTCCCTCATATCAACAGTGTTAAAAAAACCAACAAAACCAACCACAAAACTCTTCTTCAGAGCTGCATTTAGTCTACAGACTCTGACTCAATTTTTGCCATTATTCCTATAGAAGTATCCTTAAGGAAATCTCAAGGAAGAGGAGGTGAGTAGTGTCCATACTATACTATGTCCACATAGTGGCCATAAATTGTTGTTTATACCTTAAAAAGAAAACTAATGTCTCAGTATATCCACTTCAGATGTTGAAGTCTTGATTGAAAACTACAGAAAACAATAGGTCTTGTACAACAGCTTTCCATAATATTTAAATCAAACCCAAACTGATTTAAGTGTTTTCCAGTTACAGATTTCCTAAAGGAGAAATATTTCTAAATTCACTCTTCTAGCTCTGTAATCTAAATAAAGTGACAGTAAAAGGATCACTTCCCTACTGCCTTGTCTAAGGAAGAGTACAAGACATGCCTTCAAAAGTACAATATTGGGAAAGGATGTTATTTTTTTCTTAAGGCAGCTTTGCCAAAGAAGAACTGGCAACATATGCTATTATACCACTCATCTTTGGTATAAAACATATTAAAAAAAGGTTACAGATTTAACAATTATTTTGGTAAAGATAAGTAAGATTTATAATCTTAAGGTAAATCATGCAGAGAAAAGACTTAAAAAAGTTAAGAGGATCTCATGTATCCACATCCACATTTCTTAGATAAGGGATTTCATTTTTTTTTTTAATCAATGGCTCTTTTCAAAATATTTACTAGTAACTTTTCAGGGGCTAGAATTATATGCTGCATACTGGAAAGAGGTATTTATTGCTTTTAGATATTATCCTAATTTTGATAAAGTTTATTTATAAAAGTATGTCAGCTTGCATTAACAGTTGATTTTGACATTGTGCTCTCTGTGATGGTAAAGACTAGGACAATTTATGTGTTGCCATCACATTAATTAGATACTGGACTATACATACAGCCTGTTCTACTCTCTTGCCTAATTTCCTGACTTTTACCTATTATCATTAGCAGGGATCTCCAACGTACTGGAAATGTCTGAATGTTAAAAAAAGATTCCGCTGAAGCTTGGGAAGCCAGATTTGATTAGTTAGGGAGCTCAAAACTATCAACTGTATTGAGGATCTGATGTCTGTGCATTCATAAAAAATCTTGAGAAGGTATATGTTAAATCTACTTTTTTGCTAAAGAGTAAAAACTGGAAAAATGTTAAGATACAATCTACTGACTTCTAATTTCTCTCCCTTACCTCAGAGTAGTAGAATATTTTAGAGGATGACTACCTGGGTAAAGCCCAAGAGAAATGGAGATGCTTGAACACAAGTGCATATTAAATCTTCTCGTGAGGCTCAGGCCTACTCATATAAAAAAGCTTAAAAGTTGAGAATTGAGAATTCAGAAAATCCTGCTTAGTTTTATGGAGGTGCTTTATCTATAAAGGCAAGAGCAGCAGATGTTTATAGGTGGTGTAAGGTTCAAAAGACTAGTAAAGGAAATATTTAAAAATAATATAACACCCAAACCCAAAAAACCAAAAGCAATCTGTGTAGTGTTTATCGGAAGTGTGTAAGCAGTTTATTGGAAGTGTGTCATTCTCAGTATGATTTTTCTCATAGACTTCTGCTGTAAATTTCTACTTGTGTAGGTGAGATGCATTTGAAATGGGTGTTCCTTTAGTCAAACAGAGAATTCAAACAAGGTATAGCACTTTTTGTTCAAATGCTCAATGAGTAGCCTATTTTTGGAGAAAGTGGAAGTTAGTATCCCATAGCATGCCGCATCTCAAATGCTGTTTCAGATGCCTAAATTCTTCTTATTTGTCAAGTTTTGGTTTTAGGATATCAAGTTCGGTGAAAAGATATATTAGAAGATAATTGAATCAAACAATGGATTATTTAATGCCATTTAATTCTCTATCTTCCTTAATTCTGACACTACTCCTCTCCACAAGTAAAAAAAATACTGACTGTTTGAGATTTATGTCTAACAGTTGAAAAAAAGTTTTAACAGTTTAAAAATTCACGTAGCCGCCATGTGATATGAAGGGGTGGATACATTTACCTTTAATGCCACATCAAAGAGCCTACACCTGTTCCTCTAGATATAGCTTCTTTTCCTTTATGAATTTAAGACAGCTCTAGTAGAGTACCGTACAGGCTCCATCTCTTTCCTTCTCCTTCCTGCTCTAGTCCCAGTCTGGAAGACAGAAGAGTTGCCTTTCAAGCAGGAAGATCAGAAATCAATGTATTGCAGCAGACGGTTCAAACACTGGAGCTGAAGAGTAATTGGATCAGCTGTAGCAGTTATTTCATGTACAATGGCACTAGTAAATGGTGGTAGGTAACCACATTAGCAAATAGACTTCATAAGCAGCTAGAATAAATGTTAGTGAGTGAAGAAAGAAAGCAATATTTAGACAAATAAATTAGAGACAAGTTGAAGTCTTTTAGATTTTATAGGTACTTGTATTCAACGTAAAACTATGGCTTTGTGTATACATTCTTTGAAAAGCAGTTACACAGTCCTCAGCCCTCCCTCATGGGGATAGAAGACACTCTAGAAGAACTTTGAAACATGACAAAAATGCTACCTTAAAATGTCCTGTTTAACTGTAAGCAGAAGCAGATAATAGTTCATACTTAAAGACTTATAACCAACTTACTTCCTGCTTGTAGTTATTTTTTTCATATATATAAATTGGTTCTATCCTTATAAAACATATTCCATCTGATGAAAGTGATAAGGACTTTTGGAAATTATCTAGTTTATTCATAACTTTGTGAGAGCTTTAATAGATTTGGCTGCATTTTCGTAACAGTTTCGAGAGTATAGTTAAGTGGCAGGAAAATTTCACCTTTAAATTTCTCTAACAGTTTAAATGTTTTCTCATGGTGCCTAATGACTTTTCTAGCTAATCTACACAGAACTAAATATATTTAAAAAAATTTTAAAAGTAGAATCCAGTAGAGCCTAATCTAAATTTCTAATCTTTCTGAGCACAGCTGAAATCCTGGTCTGGAAAACCTTTCTTGGAGATCACTGGCTGCTGGCCATTCCAGTGGTGAGAAACCTCTACAGAATCATAGAATACCAGATTGGAAGGGATCTCAAGGATCATCTGGTCCAACCTTTCTTGGCAAAAGCATGGTGTAGGCAAGATTGCCCAGCACCCTGTGCAGCTGAACCTTTAAAGTGTCAAATGATGGGGAATCCACCACTTCCCTGGGGACATTGTTCCAATGGCTGATTGTTGTCATGAAAAATTCTCCTCTTGCATCCAGTTGGAATCTCCCCAGGAGTAACTTGTACCCATTACCCCTTGTCTTTTTCATGTGACCCCTTGTAAAAAGGGAGTTGCCATCTTTTTTGTAGCCACCCTTTAAATACTGGAACATGGTAATAAGGTCTTCCCTAAGCCTTCTTTTCTCGGAGATGAACAAACCCAGTTTTCTCAGCCAATATGGCAGGCTTCCCAGTTCTTTGATCATTGGGTGGCCTTTCTCTTGACCTTCTTTTTTGTCTAGCGGGGACCAAAAGTGAACACAGTAAGTACTCCTGACAAGTGCTGAGTAGATAACTACTTCTTTATCTCTGCTGGTGACGCCCCTGTTGATGCAACCAGGACCCTGTTGGCTTTCTTGGCCACTGCAGCACACTGTTCACTCATATTGAGTTGTTGTACACCAGGACCTCCGGTTCCTTTGCCACAGAGCTGCTCACCAGAAGGTGATGAAGGTTGTGAAGCACAATTTACCCTAGGTGAGTCTGTGGTGGCTTTTTCCAATCATGTGCATCATTTGACTTGTGATAGCCCCTAAGAGGATTCATTCTATAGCTTTCCCAAGGAGTGAAGTAAGAATGATGGGCCTATAATTTCCTGTATCTTCCTTTAAGCCCTTCTTGTAATGGAGGTGACATTAGTCTTCTTCCAGTCTTCTGAGATGTCACCCAGTCTCCATGATTTCTCAAAGATAGCAGAGAATGATGTCACAATGGCACCAGCTAGCTCTCTTAACACTTTTGGGTGGATATTCTCAGGGCCCATCAATTTGTAGGGGTCAAGAACCTGTAGTAGTTCACATACCAACTCTTCCTTCACTGACAGTGGTTCTGTGTTTGCATCAATTTGGATTGTTGTTCCAAAGTCCTGGGGCCCAACAGCACTGGTAAAGACAGAGGTGAAGAAAGTGTTGAGAACCTCTGCCTTTTCAGCAATGTCAGTGACTAGTTCACCTCTCCTATTTAACAATGGGCCCGTCTTTTCCTTCTGTTTCTGCTTGTTGTTTACATACCTGAAGAATGCTTTCTTGTAGTTTTTGATATCTCTGGCCAATTTCAATTCAAGCTGAGCTTTTGCTTTTCTAATTGTATCTCTGCATTCCCTAGGAATGCCCTTGGAGTTGTCAACTGGTGTTTGTCTGCTTTTCCATCTCTGGTACACTTCTCTTTTGGTTTTAAGCAGACTCGGAAACTTGCAATTAAGACAAGGGGTTGCCTTGCCCAACCCAACCTGCTTCCCTTACCTTTACCAGGGATGAACTGGTTTTGCGCTTCCAGGAGAGCAATCTTGAAAAATCCTTTATCCTCCATGGAAGCTTCCCACAGAATCCCTCCCAGCTGGGCAGTGTGTGAGTTGAAGTTTGCTCTTCTAAAATCTAAAACCTTTGTCTTTGTGCTGACCTTCATCACGGTCAACAGGATCTCAAACTCCACAATATTGTGATCACTGCAGCCAAGGCTGTCACTAACCAAGCTATTACAGAGTAGGTTTTCTTGGTTTATGAGTAGCAAGTCCAGCAGTGCCTCCTTCCTAGTTGGCATATCTAATGTTTGAGCGAGGAAACAGTCCTCTACACGTTCCATGAGCTTGATAGATGACATTTGAGCTGCTGTATTGTTCTTCCAACAAAGGTCTGGGTAGTTGAAGTCACTCCTAAGAACCAGGTTCTGTTGACCTGAAGCTTGCTGAAGTGACCCAAAATATTGCTTCATTGGCCATTTTGTCTAGGTTTGGAGGTCATTAGAAGATGCCTATTTTAAGATCCCCTTGGAGATGACCCTTCTGATCTTGATCTAGAGGCATTTGGTAGGGCTTCCAAAATCGCCATAGTTGACTTCTGTGCATTCTACGTTCTCCTTAACATAGAGCGCAACTACTCCTCCTCTTCCTCACTGCCTGTCTTTACAAAACAATTTGCACCTATCCATCATGATCTTCCAGTTATGTGAGTTGTCCCATCAAGTTTCAGTTATTCCTGTGATACAACTTTCTGACTGGGTGCAGAGCTCCAGTTCCTCCTGTTTGTTCCCTAGGCTGTGTGCATTGGTATGCCTACACTTGAATTGTATTGAAATGCATTACTGAGGCTTAGCTGATTCCCTGGATGAGAGACTGAGCAGTCTATTGCTTTCTGATTCTTCCCAGCCTGCTCATACACTGGATAAGTCATGATAGTTAACTGAGCAGGTAGAAGGCTCTGTCTTTCAGCACATCACAACCAAAAGCACAGTATATTAATCCGTCAATACATCTGTTGGTGAAAGCATAACAATTAAAAAATAATTTCTCCACCCTGCACACTGTGGTGAAAGCCTTGAGTGCAGAATTAGTAAATTCTGTTGTGGATGAGATGGGGTTTCTCCATCAGTTTGAGGTGAGGAAAATAAGGGAAAAGATGAAAAGGAAGAGGAGAAATAGGTCAGTTCAGAAATCTCACAAGGATGTGGTCAGAGTAGGGATAAACACAAAGGAAAGGAACAAAATTAAACTGGGCCATAACTTCTGTTCCAAACTGTCAGACAAATTAGCTGAACCGGTTTATGATTAGTATTATAGGGAATCCACTGTTTAATTTAGCATTAAGAAAAATGATGAAATAAAATCATGAGTCTACTGAAAATATGAACATTTTTCAACTTTATTTCAGTGAACGCATTCTTTTGGATAACAAGTGTTGAGCTTTCTTTGTATTTATGAAGCAAGCATGCTCAAAAGTTTCTGTCTGCATCTGATCAGTTTGCTAATCAAATCATTACTCAAATTTGTCTAAAATAATCTACATCCATTACTGTCAATTAAACTGACATGTCAAGATTAATTATTACTATCACAGTGCAGTGTCTTTCAGTTAGAATTCCATATCGCTACCCTTTTGTAATCTTAGTTATTCTTAGCAAGGAGAGGAGTTGGGTCACCTCATTGGTGTTATCAGCACTGTTCCCTAATACTTTTAGAAACTACAGAATTATTCTGGCACTCCAAAGCAGATTAAAAACATGGAGACGTTTATATTCCAATATAACTGAAGAATATTGTAAGTGGCTTGAAAAATCTGCTAAGATACACTCTCAATTTAGCAATTCTTTCACAACAAAGTTGTGAAAGGCATTCTGGGAAATCTTTGTCAAAGTGTTTTTGAAAAGAATTAGTTATAGTTCTGTTAGCTAGTTTTAGTGTTTAGGGTTTATATGAGACTTATTAACACAGCTGCTAGACAGTGAATGGAACAGAGAAGTTAGGGTTAAATCTTACCAAATAAGTGAATTTTCCTGAAGTTGAGTGATTTAGGAAGAATTCTCTGCATTTAGGATAGCGTTCTCTGCATGCTATCAATGCAAAATTATTCTCTGATTTTACAGATTTACATCAAATTATCTTCCAGTATTCCAGTTTCCAGTTTCCTTCCTTGAAATGTAATTCATTAATCTTGAATCTCCTGATTCAATGTGAATACAGTATGAGTAGTACTGACAGCCATGAATTTTAGAAAACTGATTATCATACAATCATAATTTCATTTAAGTGGATATATTTAATGTATCTATGGCTTTCTCTTTTCTTCCTTAAAATTCTTGAGAACTCTTTGGTGAGTAAGATCTGCTGCTGGTGACTCACTGTGATTGTTGTCTCAGTAGCACTTCTGACAGCTGACATCTCTGTCTCATCCTTACTAATTGTCAAGTAGAAAATCTAAATTAGGCCATGGTTTCACAAACATATTTAACTGCCATAAGCTGGCAATGTAAGTGAAAGAAGCAGCCCTACCCTTCCCTTTCCCCTGCGTTAGCTCAACTATTTATGTTGCCCTACAACACACTAGATTGGAAAACTAAAAACTCAGAACTAAAAAAGTTTATCTTTAACCTTGATAATAATCCCATTCAATTCACTATACAACTGTAGAAATGCTTGTGCTAGACAGAAGGGAGATGGACAGCTGCAAGCAATGCCCTTCTGTACTAATTTGGTATTTGTGAAACGATGACTTTGGATATCTCTTGGTGGTCCCTCAGGCTAAAGCCTTGATGCTTTCTGTGCCTCCTAGAAGAGAAATAAAATTACAAAGTAAAGAAGAAAGCGTTATATTATCAGAATTAAAAATCAGGATTCAGACCCCATGGTAGCCTATGCCAAAATGGCAATGTAGGTCAACCCCAAACCTGTGTATGTTTAATTTATAGTATTCTAAACTCTTGACATAGTCTGTTCTTAAAAACAAGGAATTTGTTAACTAAAATTGGTTGATTTTCCCTTTCGTAATATGGATGAAAATTTCATTTTTATCTCCATTGACCTTCACTTTGTGTATTAAATTAGTTTAGCCAAAATAGAACTTTTTTCTATTTTAATCAACAAAGCTAATATTAATTCTAAATTTTAAAATTCTAAAAATGCTATGGCGATTTTGGAAGCCCTACCAAATTCTAAAAATGCTATTTGGTTTGAAATTGTCATATGATTAATCTGTTTTGAGCTCTTTTGTTTAGAATGGTACCCAGTTGCCAGTTAAATCCAGTAGGAAAAACTCAGTGGTCTCCAGAAGGTGCCGGCTCTTGAGGCAGTGAGGGGCTGCTCAGCAGTAGGATTTTGCCAAGATGTGAAGCAGCAGCTTCCACTGAGTCCACAGCTCAGCAGAGGCTTGAATTAGCTATTGCTAGTTAACCTGCCTCACCATCCTCTGGTGATCTGTGATTCCCAGGAGCATAACTGCTGCATACTATTCAAAATCCAGCCCCATGGTATCTTTGCCTCTGTGCAAATGCTTGCTGACTGGCAGATTAAACATCAACTAATATGGCATGTTGTTATATTTTTCTGAATTATTTATCTTGACCTTAGTTTTGAAGTTATAAATTGATGCTCATTAAACAAAAAACAAAAACCGCAGCACAAAACCCAACCAAACAAAAAACCAAAAAGAAATTTATGGAAACTCAGAAATTCAATGCAATTGTGTTAGAACTTCTGTGCTTTATGACTAGTGAACAATTTGTAGACACCTAATATTTCAAGTCTCATTTAACTATCTGTTCCTGCTAGGAAGATTATGTAAAAAACAAGACTATCTGGATCTCTACTCCTATAAGCTATGTCAGCAGCATAGATATCTCCCCTCATGGTAACTCTTATGTTCTTCTCTAAGTTTAATCACAATAATTAAAATATACTCAGGAGTAGCCTTTTAGCTTTACTCAGGAATAGCCATAGCTTTATTTTCTATGCCTTCTGCTGTAAATAGTTTTATAGCCTCAAATGTGTGATGAAAAATCTCTTAACTTTGTCTTTCCATCATTTTACTTTCATTACAAAATTTATTTTCTTCAAGTTTTTCTATCCAGAAAACTGCATTCTTATTATTTCAGCATCTTAGTCACAGTAATTACTATATTTGTCATCTCTACGTTAGACTCCTGCACGTGTAGCTACTGATTTATCAGCCAGTCATTTTGTCTACCCCTAAGAGAAGTAAAAGATGTGTAGCTGATCCCTTATTTCTGAGTGATGATTTTTAAACCTGGATCCTTTATAGCCCTTCTTAAGAGTTATCTCTCCTTACCTAATCTTGACACCAATAATTAGACAAAAGTATGACTACAATGCAGTCCATAAATAATATACAGTGCTACCTTTTAGGATGTGCTCATTCTGGTTATTCCAATTCCCAAAGCACTGGTCTTTGACAATGAGGGGAATAGAGATAGAGAAAGCCAACACAGGCTACTTCCAATTTAGAAGAGGACTTTGCTCCAGTTCCAAGCAGAGAATTTCAGTTGTAGTATATACAACTTTATTTTTGTCTGACATGAAAAGGTACCTTGGCACAGTGAAGTGGCAGCAGGGTGGGTGTGTTAGGGCAGAGGAACTGGACTAGTGAGGTAGGAGAACCCATCCTGCAGGTCACCTACAAAATGCGGGGGAGCAACTGCCACAGACAACTGTTGTGACCACTTTGGTTATGTGGTAGCTGTACGAAATCCTGGGTCAGGGATGAGATTTCATCTATTCAATGAATTTACTTTCAAGTTGACCTTCATCTTTGGGTTGCATTTCCCTGTGTTATTT
>BJBW01014466.1:55728-67122 GCA_004320125.1 Scolopax mira | reverse complement strand
GTCCTGTCTTCCATCTCTTAACAGAGGTATTCCAGTCAAAAAGGTAAGATGCTAACCAGGGGAGATTTTTAGCATTTCTAGTGGGCAGCCAGGTAGAAGTTTAATATTTCTTTAGACTTGGCTTTGTTGCCATGGTCTCCCTCACTAAAGCAGCCTTCAAAGGAATATCTGAGTAATTGCGAGGTATGTGCTGTTTGTTAGATGTGTGAGTCACTTCACTCCTAGAATGTACTTTGTAGTTGTGAGTAAAGATAACCTTAATTAAGGGTGTTCACGTGCTGCTTGTCTGAGTAGCTTATGGGCTTGAGGTCTGAACAGATACTTGAGTGGCAGGGTATCTGGTGAGCAGAGTGTAACAGTGTGAACAGAAACAATTACCTGGACAGCTGTGGAGTGCAGGAGCCTTCCAGTGTACACACAGGGGCAAGAGATTGAATGAAGCTGCCCCTTTAAGCAATCAGATTGCAGTTTGGTCAGTAATAGTTTGTCCTGACATACATGATCTTGCAGAGTTCACTGAGTGGGAACCTCTTGCCTCTGCTGAATCCCGCTCAGCTTTCCAAAATACGTACAACTATTGGGTATGTCCCAAATAAAGCTTCAGGGGGCCTGGAGAAAGCCATTGGCAAGCAAAATCTTTTGAAAGTGATAAAACACTGCTGGGCAGATGATGTAATTGCCCATACATATAAATACAAATCTGCAGAAAAGATCATCACCAGCCTATTCTTCACATTTCAAAGAAAATTTGTTTTCCTTGCTCTGAGTCTGATAATAGTTCATATTGCACAAGAGAGACAGTTTCAAGGCTTCTTTATTTGCCATCATCAACCTAACAATTGGATGTTCTCTATGAAGTAAAACACTAGAGGAAATTTTTGTAGCATCTGGGGATTGTGTTGAGAATGTAGCAGGTTTCAAAGCAAGTACTGAAGTTTGAAAAGGTAGAGTTTTATCCTCGGCAGGGTTTTTGCTCAGCTGCGATTATCAAATCCTGATTACCGTGATTAAAACTTGCAACTGGATTGGTTGCTCTGTTGCTTGTGAGGAACAGTTACTTTTGCCTACAGCAGATGTATTTTTTGTGGCAGAAGTAGATAAATATGTGTGTGGTGAATGCATAGGCATTTAGGAAAGCCTGGGCTGAGTATTTGGTGTTAGAGATGGAGGGCACTGCAGAGGAAGGGTAGCAATGGACGCAGTCAGAGGAAGGTTAATATGTTCTAGCACATCACAGTGAGCTGACAGTGAGGTTGGTGGCCAGCTAGTAGAGAAGAGAGAAAATATAGATCACCTGCACGTGTGGCATTTAATAACCAATACTTTAAAATAATTGACTGAAGAGCACTGCCTCACAAAATGTCAAATGCTACTATTGGCCTTTTACTACCCAGTATTGACTATAACCTAAAACTGGCCTTTAATCATTGTTTAAAGGACAATTTGGAAATATGTTGAGGTTAGAGAGATGAGGCCTTATTCTGAGCTTACTTGCGGAGTTGTAAATCGTAAATGAAAATTAATTAGGAGATGAAGTTATTCCCAAACCACTCAGAATATATATTCTTATATGATAATCTGTTTAGCTCTGTCCTGTTCAGCCATGTAACATGCTTTCTAATGCTAACTAAAGTTTCTTACGATACATGGAAGTCTCCAAATTAAAATTCTTTGACAAAATCCTCAGCAAGAGCTGTGAACCTGAGAGCTTTGTCTTGGAATGTGGAAATTCTGTAACTTAGTTCCACTAGGGCTAAAATTGAGCTTTTTGTGTCTCCAGTATTTTCTGTTGTGGCTTTTTTCCTGGTACAGCTCCTCCTGTTCGTGGAAGGAGGTGAGGCAATCAAAGTGCCTTCCTGGTGCAGGAAAGGATATTTCTGAATAGTATTCAATGAAAGCAGGAGGACACACAGCTTTTAGGAGAAGCTGGAAAGCAGATAGCATATGTTCTTGTTAAAACAACTGGTTAGTAATGGATTTGACGTAAAAAGTATTCATGTGTTAATTGAAAATACCATACAAATTTAACATAACTGGAAGCTCTGGAGTATTTTAGTAAAGCTAAGTATTTATGCTTCCATATGTCGGAAGCAAGGATGAAGTGATGGGCAAACCATGTCCCTCTTGCCTCATCATTTCATGATGTTCAGAATCAACAGCTACCTGTTCAGAGGTGATAGTTCAGAGCAGTCACTTGTCAAGCAGCTTCATGGCTAAGTTGCTGGTTGAAACATTGTTTTTCTCCCCAGCCCCCATTTTATTCACTCCATTTAGAGCTAAACTGGCGCGTTGTGAGTTGAGTATGGACCCCAATTTGAGCGCCTACTAAATGGTAGTCCTCATCATTAAACAGCCACATGTTACAATTTGGTGCACTGACCTCTGAGGAGACCAGCTAATCCTGCAGAAAACTAACTAGCCTGTTCCTAACCTTTACCTCTTGCACCTACAAAGGAGCTTTTCTGTATCAAGTTCTGTATTCCATAGAGGATCAAGATACAAGTAAAATTTGGTTAAGATGCCAGGCTTGATTTGGACTGAAATTACATAGACTAATGTAACAAATCAATATGACTATTAAAAAACCAGATTGACTGAAATAGATTCTTGTCTTGATGACCCATATCATAACACTTATTTAATTTTAAAAAAAATATTTTTTCACTGATTAATGATCTCATGTGATTCATTTCCTGAAAGATGTTTGCCAGACATCATGTGTTACAGCCCTTTCAGTGGCAGAGGCCAGCAAAACCAAAAAGAAGTGCTTCGAATTCTCCTTGTACTGCCATATGCTCAGTCTTCCCAAAACTGTGTGCACCGATTTGTAACAAATCGAATCTTAATCCTTCATACCTCGTTAATGCTGTAGGGGAAGCAAACTTACTTTCAGCTTTTTTTTAGGAAGGATGTCATCAAACTTCTGTGCTAAAAAGTCCCTAGGCTTGCAGGCAGTTTCTTTGAAAATAAATTAATATCTATGTCTGCCAATGAATCATGTTATTATGTTTTACCAACAAAGTGGCTTTCATATTCTTTTTATACACTTCAAATTTAAGCATCTTTTCTTGTAATCTTGTAACATATATTGACCAAACATTTAGTTAATATTAACTGGAGCACTTTCTGTAGCCATTCTGCTCACCCTTGCAGGAAAGAAAGCTTTAGGTGACAGGTTTGGGCAGTTTGCTTTATTCTCTCACCTTGGCAGGTTGTTGTTGTTTTCATCACCAGAGAAGAGCAGGGATAAACAACAACTTCTTTGTGGTACAAATAATGATTAAAGCTGCTTTGAACTCGGTGCAAAACACAACTACCACAACAAAGATAACTACAGAATTCTACAGACCAGAACTATGGATAACTATTAAAGGAAAAAAGGCTCAGTGGAAATTCGGATAAATGGAATTATTTTGCTTAAAGAATATTTGATAAGTTATATATTTATATTATGTTTTAGTAAGCTAATATTTCTCTTCTCTTAAAGTTGGTGTGCCATCCATATATGAAATTTTTTTTAAAGCCCCAAATAGTAAAGTATTATATCATTTGCTGTGTTTTATATTCTAAATAAAAATATTAGCTTGCTCCTGATGGAAGTTTTATGGCTTCAGAGGGGGATTTGTTTGCTTTGTAAAGCACAGTTTCCACACAAGCTTTCTCCTAGAAAACCCTGTTATTTCAGATGCTCCGAGAAGCTTTTTGGCTCCTGGTAGGTGAGGGTTGTTGTGGGGATGTTGTGTAGCTGGTGGGTTTTGGGGTAACAGCAGAGCCAGTGGAGGGAGCATGACAGGCTTTGGGCCCCCCCCTCTCGCCAGCAGATCTGCCCGAACAGGGCTTTCATGGCTCCTGTTGAGATCCAGTTCATCCTAAAGTTTTTGGTAGCCTATCTGGTCACCAGATTGTTTGGTAAAGTATGATTCATTGTAATGCTCATTCCATAGCAGTTGACTCGGCTGCATTCTAGCAATTTTATTACTGCAAGTTTTTTCAATCTTTTATATGACTGAAATATTTTGAAACCCACAATGTTAATCAAAATAAGCCAGAGTTGGTACATATTTGACTGAATTGTGAGTAATCCTGAACTTTTAATGTTCTTTGTACGTCTACCACATGTAAAGAAGAGAGTTGGGGTTTGCACCCCGTAGGTTAGAAGGGAGTAGCTCAGGTCACAAATTCATGTGGAATAGAAACACAATAAACACCTGGGTGTGAGGCTGCATTTAGAAATGAATACTTTAGTAACATTCTCTTTTTCTGTGGCATCATTTGGGTATAGCTGTATTCATGCATTACCCCATTTCTGCCCCAAATAATGAATCTAGATGTTTATGCTACTCTATGTTTTTATCTTGCAGGTTGAATTTGAGTGGCTTAGGCAGTTTTGGTTTCAAGGCAAGCGGTATTTGAAGTGCACTGATTGGTGGCTTAAGCCTATGGCTAAACTGGAAGAATTTTGGAGAAAAATGGAGATTATGGTAAGTACTAGTTTCAAAGTCTAAAGCCTCTAGAGCTTAATTGTGAGAGCAATCACAATTATTTTTTTAATTGTACTGTACTAACGGGTATTAAACTTTATTCAGAACATATGAAAAGTAGAATCAGTGTCAGCTCTCCACTGGTTCCTCCTGGTTTTTTCCCCAGTAGCCTGAAGAAGTGTGAGCAAAATAAGATCCAAAAAAAAAAAAATCAAGATTTTAGTTATTTCCTGACTTTGCTTGGTTTTCAAGTTTGGCAGCCTTGTAAGATGACACTAATACATTACATCATACGAACTGTTACATGAAACTGTGCATTTTCAGCTTTTTTGCTGAAAGATAGACACCAAGATAGACAACTCTGCCAGTGACAACAATGGTGAATGCATTTGGGAAAGTTGGGAATAAAATTTGATGGTCTGGAGGTACAACTGTCTGCCTGTAGTCCACCTGCACACTTACACCAACAAGACAAGATTAATTTCTTGAATAATTGTGGTGATGTTGGCTCCCGTGCACTTGAAAGTACATCCCTGCTTTCTTTGAAGACTCGTTGACAAGCACCATTACCTTGCTTATGGTGCTGGCCAAGTAGAGCCTTCATTGGGAGACTTTGCTAGTGAAAGTGCTTGATCCAATTCCCAGCATTCCTGCTTCTAGATTTGTACACTGAAGGAACTATATTGACAAACTTGACTTGCTCATATCCATGTGTCTGCATTAGAAGCTTCTTCTCAGTCATTTCTGACGGTAAGAGCGTAACTCTCAATTTGCCCGTAGCTGACTTAGAAAAGTTTGTGAGGTAGATGAGGACGCTGGATTTGATTTGTAGTAGAGGTGTGTTTTGGATTTCTGGAGGTTTGGTACAACAGGAACACGCTCTGGGGTTTTGAGGGAAATGGTGGGACTCACTAACCTGCTCACAAGTCTTGGAAGCTTTTCCAGCAACGGCTGCTTTCAGACTTGGGAAATACGTGTGGAAAAGTACAACGTTAACTGGTGAAATCAGTTGCTGCAAAGAGTCGGTGAACATTAAACTTCACTACCAAAAGAGGGAAATTATTTAGAACTTGTTTATGTTGGGTTTTTTTCCTCATTTTTGTGTTCTTATGTGCTCGCATTCTTGAATGGCCTTTATAATTTAAAAAAAATCTTTTGGTTTGTTTTTCTTTCAAATGACAACTTACTCGCTTGTAACACAGGCTTAGATGAGGTAGAGACAAGAATGTTTGATTGTTATTTTATATCCATTGTGTGCTGAGAACATGGAAAAACAGCAAACTCGGGAATTCTCAAGGGTTAGGTTTTCTGCAATTGGTGTGACATTACCATGTGTCTCTAATTAGAAACGTGGTGGCGTCAGTGTATCTCCTTTCAACAGGCCTCAGGATGATATTTATCAGCAAACTGAAGGTTGGTCCAAGACAGAAGCTGCTTCTAATTTAAATTTTAAATTTTGCTTTAATGTTTTATGACTTATAACATATTAATCACAATTAATTTCAGCTATTGAAGGAGACAGAAGAGAATGTTAATTGAGAATGTCTGTTTTGTTGAGTCTCTAAGTAAATTTGATGTTTACTGTATTTGGGGCTTGGAGGTAGAGCGGGTTTTTCTGGATTTAACCTACATTTTGTCCTTCGGTATTTTACAAAATGACAGTAGGGGGCAATGTTGAGCCGCAGTTTTAATGCAACAACAGGCATTGACTTAATAAAAATACATAGAAATGTAGCATTAACATCAAGAATTATCCCTGTTGCTTCAAGTTAGCTGTAATCTCTAAGATTCCATAACACAGGAAATCAATTGTGGGTTAACAAATTCAACAGCAATTTAACATAAAAAGTGCAGTGTTTTGGTGCATGCTTAGCTTCCCCAGCATTAAGTTAAATCAAAAAGGTATTTCTGAAGGTACCCAGTAGTCTGCAGTCAATGTTTTTTTTCTCCAAATTTATAATTCTAGATGGGTGTTTCTTTAAAAAAAAAAAAAAATCATGTCAAAATGCTAAGAGTAAAAATGTCTTAGAATTGTTGATCTTGTCTAAGAATAATATTGTTGCTTAAAAGGAGTTATTTCTTAGAAGAAAATACTTAAGCAAAATGTATTTTTCTTACTTTTGTGTGTGAGCTTGAACACCTCTTGACTTTTTTTTTTCACGTGTATTTAGAGCGATAGAAAAGTCAGTCTTGTAGTCCCTGTGTGCCTTTTTTTCCCCCTATCCTTTGTTTAGTACAGCAGTTATAAAAGTTTCCGTACCAATATCTGATTCTGCTAATTGTAATTACTGCAGTGTCACAGCAGAGTGTGATACTGCAGGAAGTTTAACGCAGTTTCTTCAAACCTCTGGGCTTTGTTTAATATTTTTGTACATTATGGCAAGCACACAATTTTATCGTAATGTTTATTCCTGGCACTTCTTTCCCTGAGGATAGTTTTACTTAGAGCTCGCTCTTGTGATGTAAATGTTAAACCTTTCATTTGAATGACATTCTGATAAAACATCACATTTCCCACAATATTACCTCATGAATTTATGAACCATTAAATCCAAAGCAGTTTAACCAATCTTCTTTTCTTTTTTCCCCCCTCCCTTGAAAATATGAAGGCTATTCAAATGTTTGAGAGTGTGGTTTTTTTCTTTTTTTTTTTAAAAGTCATCCAAGATTAACACGTTATCGTCTGCAGCATCGGGATAAATGCTCGCGGAATTCAAAGGGAGAGTTACCATTTGAAAAAAAAGACTCTACAAGCTTTGCTTTCTGGGTAAAGAGAAGTCTGAAAAGCTGAAATCTCATGTGATGTGAGGAAGTCTTGCTGTAGCTGTTTTGAGATTCAGCGGAGAGACAATTTGTCTCTCAGGGTCTGGTATCATGCAAACCTTGCAATCTGACATTTATTTTAGCTATGAAAATCTTTTCACGCCATGCCGAATCAGTAAGAACTGCAGGAGTCCTACAGTCTTCTTTTTTTTTTGTTTGTTTATTTTGTTTTAGGCTGATTTTACTGAATAAGTAAAGTGTAAATCAATGTAATGGTTTTTGTTTGTGGAATGAAAAGTAGACATATATGATTATACTTAAATACCAAATCTTTAAAGACTTTTTTAGTGTGTCTAGTGTTTCTTTTAAAAAAAATATAAACCAAATGAAGACCTTAGCAGTGCTATATGGTGTCAATTGTATTTCCTGCTTTGACAGTCCATTTAGCAATGTAGCAATGTATTTATATGGCAGTTGGCCTTAATAACCTTTATTGACTCTAGTGGGCAAGAGCCAAGACTGGGATTATTAAAATGTATCAGTTTCATTGCAGTATAAAATCACAACATATATAATTATGTTAGGTAGGCTAGGCTCCATTTAATCCTACCTATTTATGCAGGAATTTGGCAAGATGAAAAATATCGTAGAACTAAAAAGCAGAGAAAAGTATGGCTTATTTGGAGTTATATTTAAAGTGTTAGCGTTTGCCTACAATAAAGGGTTATTTAAATGGAATGAAACTTAGATCTTAAAGAATGGATTTTTAATGGTTTAACTGAAACACAAGTAATTGTTACATCATTTGTTTCATTTTTGGCATCCTAAGATGCAGGCAATGATAAGGAAATGCAGCACACCTTTTAATGGATAACTGTAGCGTGATAGCAGGAGCGGGCACACCCTGGGTAGTCACCATGAGCACAGTGGCATTTCCTGCAAACTGATACCTTTCTGCACAACTTTCACCTTCATTTGTTAAACTTTTTCTACACCATATTTACTACTCATGTTATTACTGTTATTCTCAATAGCATGCTTCTGTCAGTTGATACAACTAAACTGAAATCAGAGAGCAAGGCTATGTTCTTGTAAAAGTATTTTTCTTTCCTTTTTGAGGTCTCTGTCATTATTTGCTGCTATTGCTCCATATGCAGTATGTCATAGTTTCAGCCATAAGCCACGATTGTCAGGGGCTTAGAGCCTGACAGTTAGGATTGAGTCTAGGCTGAAACTTGAGCTACAAAATCTCAGCCCAGGGCCATAATATATTTCTTTTTCTTTCTTTCCTCCCCCCTTCCCCCCAAATTAAAACAAGGGTTTAAATACGTATTTAAATCAGGGTACTTCAGTTCCAGAATAACCATGAAAACCTGTAGGACAAAATATGCTTTTAAAAGGAATCCTCCTGGCTTTTGGAGACTTTAGCACTTTTAACAGCTAACCAATGATATTAAATATATATATATAAGGGGATCACAAACAGACTGGTTGGTTCTTCAGCTTTTTTTTCAGAAAACACAGAACAACTTAACTGAAATTTGAATTGTTTTGACCTTGTCAGCCAAAATTCAAGAAATTCTTTAATTTCTTTTTTAGCTTTCTTTTTTTGTGCTTCGATATTGCAGTGTCACACTCCTTTATGGGAGGGCCACGTGGTGATGGGTGATCATATTTGCCTAATGAGCTGTGAAATATGGGCACAACATGGCAGCTCAAAGACCCAAATTTTAGCCATATCTCTTGTCTTTTGGGGCTCTTCTTATCTCTTTAGGCCAGACCTTTTAAATAAATGGTTTTTTGGCAGGTTATATTTTATGTAGGCTAGGAATTGGATGTTTCTGGAAGTGTACCTTTTATCTTAAACAACAACAACAAAACCTGATCCTGAAGATTTTTTTTGTTTTCTTTTTGGCACTAATTTCCTTTACCCCAATAGTTCTAGCTGTCAGAAAGGGGAGAAAGGATTCAGCATTGTGTGGAATAGAATCATTACCAATCTTTAAAAAAAAAAAAAAAAAAAAAGAAAAAAGTAAAGTTGTATTGCACATCTTTCAGAAAAAAGTATTTACAATTCTGAAGGAATTCAGACTTAAGCTTCCAAAACAAAGTGTGTGCTGAAAGCACAAAGGACTGTGTTTATGATTCTCTTTGAAGTGTTTTTGCAACAGGATAAGGAAAATTTTAGAAACTGTCTGATAGTGTTCAGGGTAAATACTTAAACCCCTTTAGAGAATTTCACACACAGATACTGTGCAGCAGAAAAAAGGATACTTATGTTTCCTAAAGCTGCTACAGCCTACAGCTTTGTACTTAAAGACAGAGGTGTTGAATAGAATTCTACCGAGGATACATCCAGTGACAATATCTACAGGAACATCAGAGCAAACCAGTGGATAGCACTTTCTGTTTTTAACCCTTGTGTGAGCAGGTGGAGATCTGAGCTGTGTCGATAGGAACCATGGCGGCGTTTCTCTTAGAAACCGGGATTGTTAACAGGGCTGTCTTCCGCCTCCCTCAGGTTATCGTGGCAAACTGGCACACGCCAGGAAAAGTTTAGGACAATTTCTGTCCTGGGGGAAAGCGAGATGCGTTTGTGACAGCCCCGAGGGGAGGAGGGTGGGTGGGTGGGTGGGTGGTGCAGCCGTGCATCCCAGTGTGTGTCTGGGAGCGTGTGAGGGGCACGTGCCCCTCAGCTACACACTTAACAGTTGTAGCTGTTTCCTCGTGTGCACAACTTATATCTTGGTGAGCTTTGGTTGTCTTGTGCTGAACTCTTGCTGTAGTAGGGCTTCTTTCTGTTGTCTTCGCTATATTTTTATATATGATTGTGTGTAGCGTATGCATGTACTTCCATAGAAAATGTGTTGGGCTCCGTGTGAGTATTTAAACCTAAATACATAGAACGTGCAATCAGCAGAAATCAAAACTGTGTAGGTTGTGCCCCCATCTTGAATGTGAATTTTGCCAATACTGTTAATACTGTTCTCAATTCTGTCTACAGTCATCTTCAGGGCTTGTCACGTTTGTGTTTTCTGCTATGAGAATATAGTAAAAGTAAGAAGAGGAGTGTGAGCTCTGTGTCTGAGCTGAGCACTGGGGCTTCAACTGGATTCTCCATCCCGTGTACAGTTTTGCTTGCAGTGGACAGGCTGCCAGAGCTGCTCCCCAGTGGGACTGCGTGTGTATGTACATGCTTCTACACACAAACACGTACAAAGGGCCTTTAAACTGGGGTGATCTTCTAATTAACTTCATGTAACTTCTGAACCATATCAAGTTATATTTAGAGCAAAGGTGTTTATAGGGATTGAGCACTGGGGGCAACTGCTTGCAGCTCTCAGCAGCAGGAACAGTGTAGGGGAAGAGTTTGGAGAGCATTAGACTACCTTGGCAGGACTAGGGGTCACCCAGTGTGTGGCAGAGGAGGAGAAGCTCAGATCATAGTTCCTGCTGCATTCCAGCATCAGCTCTGGAAGAAGATAGGTTAGAACCTGGTGTTGCTCTTTTATTGTTAAGAGAAACTATGTGATTGATTTCAGTAGAAGTAAGATCAGTATGATGGGGCCACTGTACATGGTGTAAAATTGGGTGCTGTTTCCACCATTTTTATCCCAGAACCTTGGATGCCAGTGTTCTGGAATAACAAAATATCTTTTTATCAACAGTGTGTTTATCAAAGCTTATTATTTGCTGTGGAAACAGTGAAGTAGTAGGATTGTGCTATGATTTTACTAGTCCTGGTATTCCTTGCAAAGCTTTTTATGTAGAAAAAACTGTAGAAAAACAAAATAGAACACTAACATTTATTGAAAAGAAATTCTTCTGTATTTTTGAAATTGTGTATCTATATGTTATTTAAAACTTGATTAATTATTAACTATAGTTAAAGTGGTTTCTAGTTCTCATTTATGCAATCATAGATGTGATCACATACAGACCTTATGGATTTGCACATTTGTGTATGTTTATGGACAGATACAAAAAAAAATA
This sequence comes from Scolopax mira, assembly GCA_004320125.1. Taxonomy (NCBI): domain Eukaryota; kingdom Metazoa; phylum Chordata; class Aves; order Charadriiformes; family Scolopacidae; genus Scolopax; species Scolopax mira. The sequence continues at coordinate 55,885 of BJBW01014466.1, read as the reverse complement.
AAGATTTGGTTTGGTGTTGAAGCTGTGAATTACAGTGGTTTGGCAGGAATAATTTTTACTGTGATTGCTACAGCTGGGGTTGTTCAGCCTGGAGAAGAGAAGGCTCCGGAGAGACCTTATAACGGCCTTTCAATATCTGAAGGGAGCTACAGAAAAG
>BJBW01014466.1:0-55675 GCA_004320125.1 Scolopax mira | reverse complement strand
CAGGTTGCCCAGGGAAGTCGTGGCTGCCCCTTTCCTGGAGGTGTTCAGGGCCAGGCTGGATGGGGCTTTGAGCAACCCATCTGGTGGGTTCTAGTGGGAGGTGTTCCTGCCCATGGCAGGGGGGTTGGAACTTGATGGTCTTTAAGGTCCCTTCCAACTCAAACAATTCCATGATTCTATGTTTCTATAAACTAGGGGAAGTTGTGATTTTGAGTGGAAGTGAAAGCAAGTGGCAGTATGACTAAAATGTCACCGTCTACAGTGCTGTAATTCTTAATTTTTATTCCTAGACTACAATTAATATTACTAAATGTGGGTTTTTTTGCTGTAGTATTTTAGTGGCTATGTAACCACTATAAAATAGAATACAGCTGGTTTACTTTCCAAATGGCTTTTGTATGCAAAGGTGACGTCTTCCCAAAAGCAGCCATTGCTGCATTGATACATTTTCTTTCCTATCTGGTCATCAGTCCTTCTAATTCCTACCAAGATCATGAGCAAATAGTATTTTTGCAATGTATTTGTTAACAGTTACTACTTCCTTGATCAAAATTACAGCTTTCATTTTATATATAAAGAAAGAAAACTTGGCTTCGGTACTCTCCATGGAGAGCATTATGCTCTGATGGATTAGGTGCTAATTCTTTCACTGACCCTCTGTTTAACTTGTGCAAGTAACTTAAGTGTGGTTTTCAAAATTAGTGTGGAGATCAAAATGTTGAGGTCCTACTTTGGTTTTAGATTGCAGACTATTTTGGATCTTAAATTCCTCATCAATAAAAGGAGGCTATGGTTTGTACTGTAACTGAGAGCTCCTTATTGGCTATTTCACAGGGAGAGAACATTCTGCAGCTGAAGGAACCCAACAAATTTCTGTCTCCCTCCTACAGTGGTTGGAAATTGTAGAATTTGGGCCATGCCTAAGATTATTTTATTTATTTATTTTTTCAGATAGGCAAGGTTTTATCCACTGAAGTATGACAGAACGAGCTTGCTATGTTTTGGCTGACCCTGGTTGTCTCCTGGCAGTTCCCAGTTCCAGTTCTCAGGAGCTTTTCAGTGAATCGTTTTTGTACTTTCATTTCTTACTCCGTATGTTTCTGAAGCTGTAGACATAATATAAGGTTTACTATTCTGCAGTGAGAAGATAGTTCCTGGCTTTTCTGGAATGTCTTTAGTTACATCAGGTTTCAGCAGTTCTCCTGAGACTGCTAGTGAATCTGAACTCTGTATAATTCTCACAGCAGAGGCTCTAATATAAAGTGTAGCAAGTCTTGTAAATTATTTCTGTGAAATAATGTGATTATTTATCACAATCAGACTAATGAGATCTCTCTTCATAGTACTCATTTTGAATTTGTGTAATATATAATAGAATGATGAAGGGAACAGTGAGAACAGGACAGATTCTTGCTTGTGACTAGGAAGGGCATCAGTGGAGCTAAGCTCAAGATGAACCCAACTTCATACTTAGCATCCACTATTCTACAGAGTGCACCCTTAATAGCTGGGTCAGTATAATTCTGTAATAAACTGAAGTGATTCTTGTGATTTTTGTGTGTATATATATATGCATGTATGCACTGCTAATAATTATATTTTAGTTTGATCTTCAAGCTGTGTCCTACATGCTGATGGATTAAAGCTTCACTAGCTAGCTCTAGAAGGTCAATTGTTTTGTTGATGTTATGGTGGAATTCAGCTTAGATAAGTGAATTATTAGATTTTTCTTGTAATTGGGACGAATAAGTTTATTCGTTGTCATACTTTACTAATTGTTCTCGTATTCAGTCCAATGCCATGCTTCCACGACATGAAAGAGGAGTTTCTGTGCTGAAATCATTTGCAGTAGGACCATAGAATTCACTCCTTTGCTCAGAACTAACGAATGAGTATATTGATGATGGAAGATTGGGGTAGATATGATTTTGAGGTTAGCCTCTACCAACCAATTTATGCTGAAGCTGTGTAGTAGCAAAGGTTGTACTTGCCAGAATTCTTGAGAAAAATAAAGTATCTGAAAAATCTTTCAGCAACGAAGTTTTATGTCTGTCTTCTCTGGCAGGGAAGAGGAAAAGGCACCAGGGTGTTACATGTACAAGAATAAGACATCTGTCCCCAAGGAGGCAGGGATGGATTAATTCTGTACTGCATTTATGTAGATGCTTAATGCAAAGGCCAATAAAAGTCCTGGCTGTGTCTTAGTCTGAAATGTTATGCTGCTTTTAAAAGGATTAAAATTATACATAATTAGGATTATTAATATTTTTCACTTCTTTTAAAAGTCTTCTCCTGTAGGTGGTGTCATCATTAATGCAATGTTACGGTGACTTAATTTGTCTCTCGGATGAGCGACAGCAGAGAAAGGAGAGGTTATTGTGCAATTACAGTTTTACTGTCAAGACTTTTCAAACTATTATTCCATTACTGATCTGTTGTTGGCTTTCATGTAGGACATACTTGATACGTGTTTATAAAACATGTATATGTTCGTGGGTCAATTCCACTAGTGGTTGTTATGCTAAAGGAATTGTGAATTTACAGTATCAAAACTTAAGAATCTACTGGAGAGGGGGAAAGACGGATAAGAAGAGATGAATCAGGCTTGAAATCTCATAAAACTTTCAAAAATATTGAACAAACCAAAAAAAGTCCACTGGTTTCTTTAAGAAGCCCTACTGTTGTAAACCAGGATACAGGACTGGTTTCTCAACTCTTTGCTTTGCTTTTCATCTTCTATGTTTTTCTTGTTAAATGTAAAATACTGTAATTGAATCACAGCATTAGCAGGCTTTTTCCAACAAAACAGCAGATTTAGGCTCTTTGCTGCTACTTTCAAAAATTATATATATATATAGAGAGAGAGGGAGAGCACGAAGACAAAAATTGAGCACATAGATGCATAATCCCAAAGGAATAAACTGACTTCTACTAGACAAGCTGAAAGCTGATTAAAATATTTCTCATCCTTTGGGTATGCAACAGCTTTGATGATGGAGGGTGTATTAATATTCAGCTTAGCTGCTTGTCGACACTTCAGACAGGTCCCAGGAAAGACTCTGATACTGACCAGGTTTTCTCACTCTGCCAGAAATCTTTACAAGACACAGAGCAGCACCCTTGTACCGGCAAAAGCCAAGATAAGAGTAATGCTATGGAGCTATGTCTCTATTTTAGAAATTGCTTTTAGACATTTTTAAAGCGTTGAGAATTTTCAAGAATTCCTTTAATGATACAAACTCATTTAGATGCCACAAAAGAGAAAGGTTAATCTTAATTATTTTAAAATGAGGCTGCTGTGATCTATTCCATTTTAAATGTGTTTGTCTGAGTTGTAAACATACAGAGATCCCAGGAATTACATCAGTGACCGAGATTTTCAGGAAGAGTGTTCCTATTGCAATTGCTTTATGCCAGTCAGATCTGAGGTGTTGGAGCAACGTTCTCTTAACTTCATCTATTCCCTTGTAATGTAATACCTACCTTCCAGACAAGAATGAGATGTAAACAGCTGCTTTATCAGCTGATGCTTCTTGTGTTCTTTTGTTGGCACTCTGACATACGGGGTGATTGGTTTCTCCCCTTCCCCTTCCCGACTAAATATATACAGTATCTCTGGAAAACATGTCATATGCTGTGTGAGGTGCCTTTAGGATGGCTCCAGGGCTAAAACTTCCTGTAATAGGTGAAAGAGCATGACTAATCAGCTTAGTTAACGTAATTAAGTTGTGCTTTTTCTCATGGTACAGCCTTAAAGTGTATTTCATTTAGAAACTGTATTTCATAGTTGTAGAATGAGGCAAGGTTGGAGAAATCCTGTGGGGTTTTAAAGTGGGATTGAAAAAGGTGAAATTTGCTAGTTATTCTGCAATGTGAAGAATATCTTCTTACCAAGGATTTGAAGGAGAAGTTCTAAGGCAGTTTAGGTTGTAAAGGCTTCTCAAACTGAGTCTCAGTTTACTCTCTCCAACTCCCTGAAAGGAGGGTGTAGAGAGCTGGGGGTCAGTCTCTTCTCCCAAGTCACAGGCGATGCCACAAGAGGAAATGGCCTCAAGTTATACCAGGGGAGGTTCAGATTGGGTATTAGGAAAAATTTTTACACTTGAAGGGTTATGAAGCCTTGGAATGGGCTGCCCAGGGCAGTGGTTGAGGCATCGTCCCTGGTGGTATTTAAAAGATGGGTTGACGCAGTGCTTAGAGACATGGCTTTCTCCACACCTAATTTTAGCACTTTCATGCATGGGAAGAGCTATCCATGTTCATCCCAGCCTTGCCTTGTGTGCTTGCCAACGTGCCACCAGATCCTGTGACACTACCTTCTCCTGTCATTCTTTGGAAGAAAGTAATAGGCTGTGGTGTGATTGTAAGAATGTGGATCTTTTCTCCCCTGGTCTTTGTTTCTCAACAGAAAACATGATTACCAGTTATTTTGAACTGAGTTGTTCTTCCTTGAGGTCTTCACGCTCTTTGTGAGGTACTCCACATTAAAGAATTTAATTTTTCCTCTTGGGGTTTTATTAATATAATTTGAAGTGCTATAGCAGTTTGGAAAACCTGGAACTGGATGTGTAGGTGAGAGGGACCTTTGGGTGCAGCAGGAATAACCAACAAGCTGGTCAGGCAAAGCTTTGGAGATAGAGTATGAAGGATGGCAGAGGCACTCGAGCAAAAGGGACTGGTGTGCTTTGAGAGAAAATGGGATGGGGGAAGCTTTGCAATGGGGGAGGTGGTTATGGAGAGGATGGAGAAGATAAGGCAGCTCTGTGTGTCCTTCAGAGCAGAACAGTGTGGGTAGCATTTTCTTTGATTATTTTTTTTTCATCCCTTTCAAAAAAGTTTGTGTTTTGATAGAAATTTCTTTATTGATGCTTTCGTGCAGTAATAATACTTAATTTAATATGCTACTGGGTTATACTACAGAACCAAATAAAGGAGAAATAGTCCTTGCTTAAGCAAAAAATAATTACACTCAATGCAGAAAGTTACTTAAAGTATGTTTAAAAATATTTATTTTAATGCAGCATGCATAAAATTACCCAGAAAAAAAATCAGGGAGATATATATGTATAGATTTTTAACAATTTTAAAAATGCATATAATGTTTAAAAAGTGTGAATTGTTTATGTCTTCATATAAGTAAACACGTGGATGCACACACATATTTACACGTAGAGGGGGAAGAGGTTTATCTGTTGAAGAACTGAGCTGTTCTCCGTAATGCTTAAAGCTGCAGAATCTCACTGAACTGATGCAATATGTTAGTTTCTCATCGTAGTACCTCCCACTGCTTGAGCATAATTCTAGGGTAGACTTCAGTGTTCCTTGATTATATGGGGTGTTATAATTTCCTGATGACTGGTTATGTTATTTATAATGCAGAGGGTGTTAATCCTTTGGTGATTAACACTCTATTTGAATTACCAGAGGTCAAAGGTACATTCTTTTATTTGGCTTTTTTTGCAGTGTTTCTTTCTTTGATTTTTTTTTTTTTTTTAAGTAAAGGTTTTGTGTTCTCTGTTTTATCTGAAAATTACTTTGAGGTAATTTGGGAGGAGGTGAGGAGAGGAGAGGAGCATCCTTCTTCCTTGGGAGCCTGAGCCCATTGAAGCTGTAGTTATTAGAACATAAATTCTCTTTGCAATTAAATCCTCCATTTAAAAATAGTGACAAACCAAAAGAAGCCTAGTCAGAAGCATGTGGAAGAAGGCATTCCCTACTTAGCCTCTAAAAGAGTAGATACCAACCTGTCTCATTCTAAGCCAAATCTGAGACATTTATTAAAGATTATATATGTGTGTGTGTATATATGTGTATATAAAACTGTGTGTATGCATACATATGTACACACACTTTACTTGTATAAATATATATGGCTGTCATTTCAGGTGACTTGGAGATACTGTAGAGATTCTTGTCCAGCTGTCTCCCAATTACTGTGCTTTCAGAATTGAGGAGTTATTTTTAAAGACTTCAATTGTTTCAAAGGTTGTGACTGTTCAGGAGTTACCCTGACCTTAATATTTCCAAATTTTCTCTAAATAGCATGGTCTGTTTATGTGTTTTGCTGAGCTGTGTTCCCTACAGGGCTGGAGCTGGTGAGAGGAAAGCAACAAAATCTTTTTGCTGTTTCATTTTTCTTACAGCCCTAGGACTGTGTAAGCATCCATGTGTCTCTGAGAACTCAGCTGGCTTTCCAGGCTTTATGAGTTGCTGAGTCCAACTGTGAATGCTCTACAGCATTTGTCAGGGTTTACTGAAGTGTGCTGTGACACTGGCTCTGCTCCCTGCTATAAAGGTGACCGTAACACATTCCTTGACCACAAATGCTGAAGTAGATGTTCCATCTGGAGGTTTCTTTGTGCTTCAAACCTGGAAGCCTATGGGGATGGCAGAAGATCTGTAAGGGTTCCCTCGCTGGCATTTTTCTACTCTAAAACCTCCCCGGTAGTACCTGAAACTGCTAGAAGCCAGTTACAGGAGAATTGTGTTGCTATAGGTCTTGCCTATTGCGTATAAACAAAGGTGCTCAAAGAGCAAGGAAGGAAACATTCGTGTTAGGAAGCCAAAAATGAAAGGAGAGCAGCTGGTGGGGTCAGTATTTCAAGCTTCAGGTGGTAGTATGTTCTCAGTTCAAGTGGTGCTAGTCTTGGAAACTACGGAGGGATGTGATAGCCTGTCCTCTGCATTTTTCAGTAGAGGCATAACTGATCTTGACTTGGTGTTTTAAGAAAACTGAGCATCAGTCGAGGCTGATTAAGCATTAACCATGCATGTTTTGCAGAGCTGGAAGGTGAGTTCGCTGGTGTATACAAGTTCTGTTTTAACTCACTCACCAGCTATGAGCTTTAATGCCTGAACCTCTGGATGAAGTCGTTCCATCTGTCAGAAGACTGAAACCCATTCTAATAATCTAGGTTTAATCTGCCTCCCAAATCTGCGTGTGTTTTTGTGTTGCTGTGCAGCAGGTAGGATGGCTGTTAAATAAGGGGAAGCAGAGAGGCAGGATGCTCCCATCCAGCGACTCATTTGATGATTTTTGTTTTACTCTCTGCCGTTCTCACTGCCTTTCTCTCTGGTGTTTTGCTCAGAGCTCTGTGAGGTGCCAGGATTTAGTGCTGCTTTGCTTTTGTCAGAATCTTTCATGTTGGCTGTGACAGATAGGTGAAAAAGTAGTATTTGTTCTGCTCCGGCGTGCAAGGAATCCAGCTCAGGCACTGAGGACAATTAGTCCTATGTTGTGGGATAAAAAGCAGACATGCTAAAATTTTAGGGGGACTTTTTTTCCTGTACATGCTCCAGGGGGAACTCTGCATATAGTTCCTACGCCGCTTTTCTGTTGAAGGTTGTTTAACTGCTGTCTGACACTCAGTGGCCTGTGGTTAGCTTTATTTCTCTTGTACAAACACTAAGCACTACACTGGCTTCGTTCCTTTTTTTTTTTTTTTTTTTCCTTTAGTGTTTTACTTCTATTTTAATAGTTTCATTTACGCTTAGAAATGTTTTTTCTCCATCTGCAGAGAGGCTGTGAGTGGTCTGGCACCACAACATGGATAGGAGCGTAAGAACTTGAAGGAGCATTCATAGGAGGCAGAATTAAAGGCCAAGGTGCTTTTGTGAGCGGAGCAGAGAGAAATTGGGAAGAAATAAGTGAAAGATGGGGAGGAACAGTGAAAGGGAAACAATTATAAGAAGGAAGAGTGTATAACAAAGTGAGAGAAGGGTTAATGAATAGGGAGAAATGGGGTTAGAGGTAATGGAAGTATAAAAAATCTTGGAAATAAGAGGTAGTGTAACAGGAAAGAAAACAGTAATAAATCAGAAAGTGTCTGTACTTTTAAAACTTTATTTGTAATCAGCATTATCACGTTAATGTGAAAGTTGATGACTCATCTTTCAAAATTATTTTTCCTTTCCTTCCTGTTTCTGCTTGAAGTTGGAAAAGCCAGAGTAAGTAATGGAACAGGAAAGAGAAACCAGGCAGATACTTGTTTCTGTGGATCAAAAGAACTGCAAGGTATCAATGCAAAGATCTGCATTTCCATCTAATAAACTTTACCTTGTTTCTGCACCTTTTAACAGGGACTTGTTCTTGGAAGATTAAATGCGTAAACTACTAATAACAAATGATGCAACTAGTTAAAAATGTGACTGTTGTGTGAATGTGTTGTTTCACTCCGAATGTCAAAAATAAGGCTTTTTTCTGCTAACATATTTCTGAATTAACTTTATTTCTTCAACTATATTGAAGAGTTGAATACATTGAATTGTATTATGGCCTTACTGGAGCAGAACATTCAGCCTGAAAGTCTGCAGATAGAACATTTGCAATAGTGTGTGTGTGTGTGAAATTTTAAGTGATGAGCTGCCTGATTAAAAGTAGAATATATAGTTTTACTAAAACTTGTGGTTTTCTGTAAATTCATTTTTACTACTACAGGGAGAGGGGAAAAAAAGAAGTGGGGAGGGAAAGGAATCGGGGGGTAGCAAGAAAAGCCTGAAAGAACATATAACTGAAGGTGTAACTTGAACTTATATAAATATCAACATGTTAAATGTGAATAATAAGATCCGGCTTGGTAACTAAGATTTGCTTCAGGAAAGATGGAGCACGTTGTTTTCTGATTTGGCTGGTGTAACTAGAACAATGTACTTTGCAGGTTTTATATTGAAGAATTTTGTGTACAAATACGTAATATATTACAATTTTGCTAGTCTGCTGAAAAGTATGCTGAAATCTGCTTGACTCCTTTTTACATCTGTCACAAACAACTGCTTACTTTCCCAAGTTGAACCATAAATATTTGCAGAAGTGCTGTGATCTATTTTTCAAAACAACCATTTGAAAAGTTTGCATAAGAGACCTAAGTAAATAACAGTGACTCTCTCACAAAGAACCTATTACTTGTGATGCTCTTTTTTGGTATCTTTCCATAAGTGGAATTAAATTAGTCGCTAGACATTCAAATTATGCTACTTGAAATTAAGCTTAGAGATGTACATCACAAATACTAATTATTTGTATTCCGGTTTCATTTTACTGTCGTATCTCCTTTTATCTTATGTTTGTCAATAAGCATTTATGAACCATATCAGCTTTTGCTGCTTCAAGAACTAATTGCATTTTTCGAGTATCTTTTAATCAAAAAAAATTTTGCTGCTTATTTGCACAGTATACAGCTTCTGAATCTAAGACACCACTAGGGTCAGAAGATGGTAGGTAGCCTATGTGGTGTTTGAGCTCGTACTCTGGTTCCTGGTTTCCTGAGGATAAATGTGATTGCTCCAATATAAATGTTTTAGATCACAGTGACAGCTGTGGAAATTAAACATAGCCAGCAAAATCTATTTTCTGTCTAGCTACGTAAAGGAGAGGACAGATGAAAAAATTCCCTAGGCGAATGAATTCTTAGGAACAGTGATGAATCTTTACCTATTGCTATATTAATCTTATTGCATTCTTAAAAAAAAAAAGGGAAAAATTCCAACTTGGGTTTCTTTATATGTTCTTTATATGCAAGTTTATAATTTGAAGGTGAGAAATTTAGAATATCATTCCTAGGCCATGTTGTAGAACATATTGTAAACAGTTCTCTCAGCGTAGGGAAAAATCACCCTTATGGATAGTTTACAGAGGAATAGGCTTTAAAATTCAATTAAAATCTGGGGTTTGGGGAGAGGAGTGGAATCTCCAGTTTCACAGGAATTTTATTTCTCCTAATTTATTGTGAGCAGCATTCTCATTTCAGACACTTGAGCAAAATTAAGCATTACTTTATCCTGCTTTAAAATATCTTAAAATGTTGAGTCTTATATAGAGAATTCTCTTTTTTTAAATGTAAGTTTTGATACCTACCTACTTCCGTGGCTATTTTAATGCAGAAAAATGCTGAATTTTCTCATGTAGACAGTTTTGCACTGAGAAAGAATAAGCAGAGAGGGACTATCCTGCCAAAAGTTAAACCTTTGAGTCATGTTCATAACAATATTTGTTTTTATTTCTCCTGAGGTATGTTCTTGGCTTCTGTAGTTCTGGAAGTTCATTTTCCCTTCTAGTATCTCCTTGGGCTCTACCAGTATCTTCACCAAATCTGCTCAGTCTTGACAACTGGTTTGAGTCCACTATTTGCACTGGTCAGAGGAGACTTAAGGACTCTTCCAGTTGAGGCTTGGAGCACTTGAGCATGCTGCTGTTAATACACTTATGCCATTCCTATCTGGAACAATTCTTTCTTGTTTCCACAGCAACTTCTTAAGTGACTCCATCTAGCAAAGTATGCTTTGTAGCAATTCCTTATTAGAAGTAATTTGATAGTCTTTCGTTAACTACATCAGTCACTGGGTATTTCTCATTGGGCTGAAGCCTCAAAATGGGCTATGGAGTGCTCAGTTGTTGCATTATTGTGATTTTTATTTTTTTTTTCCAAGGTGGGGGAATTAATGTACATTACGAGGCTATGGGATATTATTTGTATATTTTAAAAAAGCAGTATATTGCGGTCCTTAAGATACATAGACCTTTTTTGTGAGTGGAAAAAAAAAAACCAACCCTCTCTTAAAGTTTATTGCAAAGTAAATGGTTAAAATGGAGCTGCAGTTACTTGAAAGAGACAAATATACATTCATTATTTCCTGAGTATGTTGTTTTTATGGGAAAGCAAAGGAAGCAATGGCTGGGTGTCATTAAGGAGTAGCTAGTGGAAAGCGGTGAAATGAGCAATGAGACTTGTAAAGTGTCATGAAAACTGAAACACCAGGGTACAAAGTACCGCTTATCCTCCCAGATATGGATACCATATGGCAACATAAAGGGTAGTGGAGAGTAGGAGACAAGAATCCTATTATTCCTCACACTTTCATTTGCCTGCTATTTGCTTTGGGCAAATGACTTAAGAAGTTGTGCATGAACCTTCTTCTGGCACCGGATTTATTGACGAGACACCTGTCTTCCCCGTTAGGCTCATTGAAGTTTCTTTGGTGTCATTCCAGCTATGGCGCTTCTGATTATGATTTCATTGATGTTTTTCTAATAGTTCTAATAATAGTCTTTTCTTGATTGTTCCTAGGTTGAAATCTGTGTTCATTTTTCTGTACCTATAACCCTTTCATCTCTTTCACTTATTTTCCTTAAGAAAAGCAATCTGCCATGATGGTGTTACTGCTGTCCCTGAAATCTCTGCCTTCTCTTTTTTCTTCTGCAAGTTACCAACTCTGGACAACTTTACACATCTCTCTTTTATATATCTTTGGAATTGAAGGGACTGATTGAGAGCACTTTAACACCAGATGTTGAAAGGATTTGGCTTCTGGAAGGGTGGCTACGTGTCTGTGCCTTCGAAATGATACATAGGAGAAGAGCCTTTATCAGCTCTGTAGGGGCTGCTATGGCTCTGAAAAGATTTTTGTCACCTCCTCAGCTGCTTCCTCCTTCCCACCTCCTAAACTACACACCTATCTACTGGCCATGGTTTTCTTCACTTTTAACTGTTTTATATTAGTTTCATATTTCTCAGAAATTACCAGATCTTCCTTAAGAATTGTTAGATGAAATCTACCAATATTCAATTAATTTATCTTCTCTGTAAAAGTTGTTTAACATGTCGATTCTAGCATCTTTCACCTTTGGGCTTCTGAATTCAGTGTTTGTGAAGTGACACTTCTGATGGTTGTTAAGACCAAAGCAAGAGTGTTGTAGAACATGCAAAACCTGAGTGAGCTCCCTTTCATTGTGACTTACATGGGAATTTCTAGCTATTTTCCTCACGCCACTTCAGGAGGAACCATTTGCTTTTGCCCTCACCAAAGGCTGTGGAAATGAGCAACTATTTGACTGTGTTACAGCAGGATAACACACTTAAAAGTGTGACTTTTGTCATAGCAATGGGTGCTGTTATCAAGAGAGAACAAGAAAAGCTGCAGAGAGAGTTTGGATGGGAGGGCAAGAAAACCGTGCAGAATTTGGCTGGAGATGTTATAAAGGGAACTCCTGATGCATACGTTTTTGTGCTTTGTGTGTTGTAATTCTGCAAATTAATGCTTAATGTGTTATATCAGGCTGTTGTGGGCATGTAGTGGCGGAATTGCAAATAATAAATTACTACTTTTCCTACTGAAGCTATATAACCTTCTCCTAATTTTAGCACCAAAGAGAAAAGCAATTTAGTGGTTCCCTGTGCTGTGGAGTTTAGTGCAAATATTTGAACTTTCCTGCGGTCTAGGAAAACTAGTATTTCATAGTTACAAGGATTGCACCACTGTGATGATTTTGCAGTGCTGTGCTCAGTGGAACACGAAACGATTTGTGGGGGAAAAAAATGGCCAAAGGACATCTGAACTTCTGGTCTCTACAGAAGTGCTCGATGTGACACAGCGTTAAGGGATAGAATCACCCCAATATATTCTCGATTTCAGGAACAGGGCAATAGCTGAAATATGAAGCTATTCCCACTAGAAAAGTTGTAAATCTTACAAAATATATAAGCTTTCCTCTTCGACATACATCAAAGGCATAAAACTTGGGAGATTAAAATATGTTTTTAATCTTGGTTTGATGAGCAAAACTTTCACTGTAATATTTATTATGAGAGGCTCTACTTGTGTTGCCTCTTCCCTTTGTTCTGTTTATATATGACTTCCTTTCTTCCAAAAAAGTAGGAAGTATCACTTTCACAAAGCTGAAGGATATTGCAATGGTTTGTTCATTTAAGCTGAATCGTAGGCCCACGTGGCAGACACAAACTTTTCTTTTATTGTCCTGGGTCTCAGAGGAAGAGCAATGCTTTCTGATGGCTTCCCATGAATGCCTTTCATTTGTGGAGGAGTTTCAGTGGCTTATGCTGACTGTACAAAGATCAAACAGGCAGGAAAATTGTGGTTTTGAGAAACTTAGCCAAGATCTTTCTTATTTTCTCCAAACTTTTTTTTCTATAACCCTGTTTTTTAAGGACAATATTAGGACAATTAGTTGTAGCGGCTGATGGAAAAAAGCTTGTTCTATCATTTTCTCTTTAAAATGTAAGTATTTTCTTGGTTATTAGAAAATTTGTAGGCATGTATAAAGAAAATACTAACCATAATTGCAGCCTGTCTTTATTGCATTTGGAATCAATGGTATCCAAAATTAAGGTTAAAAAAATGTTGTGGCTGCTTGGTCCTGCAATTTGATCTATATTGGGACACTGCGCCTGCAGAGTTTTGCTGAAGTCACCCAGGCTTTTTGCCTGGGCACGAAGGCCTGTCAAACAGAGTTGATTATGGGATTTGACCTGTTGAAGTATTTTTATTTATTTTTTTTCCCCCCAAGAGCAGTTTTCTTTCTAACAGGTTTTCCTAGCATTCTTCGTAAAAATTTCCTTTTTGCTTAGCTGTGTATTGGGAAGAGATGCACAGACCACAACTTCTTTTAACTGCTGTGCTGGCGTGTTTTGCCAGCAATACACAATTTTCATTGTGTTACTCATACCAAACCTCGTGTTTGCCATACAAATTCAGTTTTTGTTGAAGGATTATTTTAATAAAACTAAAATAGCTTAAGTTTCTGAGCTAAAACGCGTAGCAGCATCTTGAGAGGTCAGATGTAGCTGGAACTCGAACAGCTGTACAACATGCATCCTAGATTGTTTTTAATTGTCTTCCCTTTCTCTAACAGCAGTAATTCTTGTTTATATTGTCAAGAACCTCTCCACCAAGCACAGGCGCACCATACTTTAAGGTCACATGCTTAACCCCACTGCAGGGTTACAATATAAATGGGCCCCCTTTGTTTTCATTAATGTGTGAGGGGTGGGTGCCAGGCAAGGCGGTTCACAAGGCTTAAATAACTTATTGTAAAAGTGTCTTAAAGAAAGCATATTTTGTCTCCATAGCCCAGTTGTTTAGCCTTACTCTTGTGCATCCAACCGACAGCCGGTTTGGCAATGGATTTGTGTGTGTCATTTTGTTCTTTTGACCTGTGATACTTCTTTTTTTTTTTCCTTTCTTTTTTTTTTTTTTAACTGAGCTAATGGATTCACCTCAAATAATACAAAAGAAGAAGCTTTTCCTCTTTCCTTTCCTGATAGTAAAGTAGTGAACAAAGCTGGAACTGCTTTTTTACACCTAAAACCCTTTACATAACAATTTACCAGTTGCTGTTTGTGTGTTGATGTGGAGGTTTAAAATTAAGACTTTCTAAAACTTTCAAATTAATATGCTCAGTGCTTTTAATCAGTTTAAAAATGAATCAAGTATCACCTTTTAAAATGGTTTCATGAGTTTGAAGTAAGCCTTGTGCTTTTCTACCTGTAGTCATTGATGCATTGGAGGAAAAATCCTGTTGAAAGCTTAAGAGTTATTTTGGTTTTGATTATCTAGAGTTGGCCCCAAGTCCCAAGATTTTCAGTGATTCCAAACCCAATGCTGACTGTAATCTGTGTTTGGCATCTCTAATTGCTTTTATAGGCCAAAAAAGTTGAAGTCATACTATTAGGTAAGTGCTGCACTGTGTCAAAAACTGAGCCCTTTTTGGGGGGATATTTCCATTCCAGGTTGTTTGTTTTTCTCAATATTTGGTTATACTTTTGGATCATGAATACAATTTGGTTTGTGCCTGGTTTTGAGACACAGAGATTTATACCAGCACATGGAGAGAGTATGTCCACGTGGCTGGGATCCATCCAGCGTGAAGCATTTGATCCAGAAGGGCTGGACACAGCTGTTCCCGTGCTTGTTCTGAGCAGCAGCTGAACAAGGCAAGGGGAAACTATTCTTTCCAGAAGACGAAGCAATAATACAGGTTTAAGAAAGCAGAACACTGTTCTGAATATGGCAAGTTGTAGCTTCGTAGGAGTAGTACTTGTTGGTTGTTAATCAAGGTAGAAAATTGGGTTTTATTTACCAACATGCAGTTGAGATAAAAATAGGGACTTTGCTGAGGTGGAGACTCTTCAGTGGGAACTTAAGTTCCTAGTACTTGGTTGCTGTACTGTACAACTGAATTGCTGCAACAACATATTTTCACAAATTATTATAAAAATACTACTTTTCATAATAACTGCTATGGTCTTAGACTTAGGACTGAGAAATTTTGTTGTTGGCTTTAATTTTCTTACAATTAATCTAAATTTTCCATATTTTTTTTTACAAGAATTGTATACAGAGCAGCTCACTGTATCTAGTGACTTCTCCAGTATGAGAAGATCTGATTTGACTAGTCATTGAAGCTTAAATGGGATGATATCTGCCAACCTGGCAACAGGATTATTTTAACACTTGACAATGCAAGGAGAGTTTGATATTAGAGTAGAATTTAAGAAACATCTTTGTGAAACGAAAAATGAGTAGCATTTAAGACTGTAAATAAATAATACAAAAATGTAAGTTTTCCAACACAGAGTCATCCTGACAACAGAGTTGTTTCTGAATGTGATAAAACAATCTAATATTGTTAAAAGGCAAGCCATATCCTAATGAAAATGTTTTAGCTTATTTTTTTCCTAAATGAATGTTAAGTTGTATCTGAAAATTGGTTTGGTATATATAAAAAGATTGCATAATAACATCTTAAATTAAAATTTTAAAAGAGGAAAAAAAACCCAACCACAACCTCCAGAATCCAAATACTGAAGAGACATATGGGGTTTCTTATCCTCTCTTCTTCCTCTTTAGGAAGAGAAATATTTATATATACCACATAAATATTTTGGATGATTGTTTACATAGACTCTCTTATATGAGGACTCTGAATGCTGTGAAGTGTGATTTGCCCTATAGTGTTGTGTTAAAGCAGAATATGGAGGAGATGGCAACATTAACTGGAGATTTAGAGCTCAAGTATAGCTCATCATGATGTATCTTTAAGGGTAGAAGTTTTTTTATGAGAGAACACAGGTCAAACCCGCCTCCACAAAGTACTATTTTTCATTTCTGCAGCAACCCAGAAGATGTGAAAGCTTTTTTAGGTTAGAGGAGAAGATCTCCACTGTGGCAGGTACTCACTATGTGTTAAGGACACTCGGCCAGTTTATGTTAATACATCCTTGACATTGCTTTAACTTTTACTCGTGGATTAACTGCTCCTTCTGGAAGAGTGCAGAGGTGATTAGTTGGACACCTTTGACCTCTCTCCTGAGCTGGACTCTGCAGCTGAACTTGAGAGCCCGTATCTTATTTCAGGTACCTACAGAAGGAAACGTTGGTGAATGGTGAGGCCATGGTGAGACCATGGAGCTGTAAATGTCAGGGTGCGGTGTAACAGGGTGTGTTGGTGTGGGCTGTCACAGAGTAACACTCTTTCCTGGTTTCCAAATTGTGGTGTTAGAGTTTGTGAGCACATCGTGCAAATGCCATATTTGTTGAGTTGCTGGAATCTTCAGCACATGAGTATTGTTTCAGAGAGTAACAGACATGCATGGATTCACAGTCACCTGTTGATCGTGCTGTTTGTTTCCTTTGTTACCACGGTGAAAGTTTTTATTTTTCCTGATTGAATGCTGTGCCATTAATGAAAATTGTCTATATAATGATTTTTTTTATATAAAGAAATTTTCAAATAGTTGGCCATTCAAGCTTTAAATTCTTTCCCAAGTTTTCATCTGTAAATGCTTGAATCTTCATAGAAAATTAGCGTGACAAATTGACAACGTTCAGAACTTGATTAGACTCTAAAAAACTTCTGAAAATATTTTTATTTAATACAGTAGTAGGTGACAAGAAGAAAATTTTAACATTTTCTGAAATGATTTATTTTGCCCCAGGCTACTTCCTTGATCTTTCCTTTTGTGTACTTTTAATTGTTGGGTTAATTAGTTGATAATCTTCTTTTTAAGGATGAAAAATGAATCTTTTCTTTCTCCTGAGGAGATAAACTAATTACTGAGCACTTTATTGCTCCCTTCCTAAGACTGAAACAGAGCAAAAATCCTTCCCCAAAATCAAAATAAAGTGAAAACAAATCCACATGGGATATCAGGGAATATTAATGGAAGGAAAGTGGTACTTTGATAGCCTGGACTATTAACATGTTGATATTTGTCATATCCATATAGCGATAATGTTAGATCTCTCTGATGAAAGGAACACATGGGCAGAATCCAGACCTAACGTCCAGGAAGCGCAGTGTATAGCATGGTCTTTTACTGGAACACAATTCTTTTAAAATAGAACAATCAATAACTGACATTAGTTTGCATTAACAGGTTTATAAAGGTTTTACAGAAATATTGCATTCAGAAGAACGATAAATAGCAAGAAACTCTACTGAGTTTCTGGTATGATGAAGGTAGGCAGCTGAGCGTGTCAAGAAGATGAAGCATATTTGAGCATACGCATATAAGATAGAGTTTGCTTTGGTTTTAATTTTCTTTAGTTTAGGAGGAAGGTTTGGATTTTTTTATTCTGGAAACAAGTGTAGTTTGAGCCCACTCTTTTGAGCCCACAGGCTGGCGAGTTTTATCTGATATATTAATTATAATGAAGCATTGTCTTATTTAGCATCGGAGCTGTACCAGGACTACTGCATTCATTTTGCAATTATTTTTTTCGTTGTAAGATTTGTGTTACCTCTATATGCTAGTAAGATACATTCCCCCTTATCATTCTTAATGGGAAATTACCGTCCATGTACAGGTGGCACATATATGTATTACAGGATTATGTAGCTTTATGCTCTAAGTCAGGATGATGTGCCAAACTTCCTTCCTAACCATGCTCTGAATGCAAGGGAATTAAAAATAAGTACTTGCCTGCCCTTGCAAGGTTCTGTTCCAACCTAGACAATTCTAGGATTCTACTGCATCTGAAGTAGTGACTGTACATGTTTTGGACAACTGATAAGAGTTAAATTGGTGAACTTCTCTGTATATCCTCTTCTATCAGTCCCCCATTTTTTTAATTTGCTAGTATATTGCATTTGTTTGTACACTTTACTCTGCACACCCTCCATGGCAAGTCATCATTGCTTGCTTGGCCTATATATGAAATGCCCAGCACGTGTTTTTTATGTAAAAATATAGTTGTTTATGTAACAAAACAGGAGGAGGACAAGGCACTGATATCTGCTTGCCTAGCTCTCAGTTGTGAGGAACAAGGATCATAGCTTGTAAAGAAGTATATTTCCAAATGCTATTGTCATGATCTACCTCTAGGGTGGTGGTGCCCTCCTTGCTGCTTGACAGCATCCCATTCCCCATGCATTAAATACACACAGCCTATCAGCTCTCGGTTTGGTTTTATTTCCTGGGCTCTAAACTGTTTTCCTGTCCCTTTTGCCATGACAGCTAGTATTACTATTGCACTTACATGATTATGAATTTTAAATCTTCATAATGGCGTGCCATGGTGTCACTGGGGGTGATGAAGCTGTTAGTTGAGCAAAATGGGACAAAACTTCATTTTTGAGACAACAAGGTGAGAGTCCCATTCTCTCAGGGAATAGACCTGGTGCGTGTAGTGCTGTGAGGATGATAAAGGCATTGAAACCCTTATGTCACTCAAAAATACGATTCAGCTGTATGTGTTTATCTTGCATATGTACTAAATTGCTACTCTGCTATGGCATGTGTCTTAGACAAAGCATGCCCACAGGCACTTCTGGACATGTGGCTTGCTCTTTCATTTGATTGTGGCTTGCAGCTTCTTCGTTCTGCACTGTTTAACCCATTCCGTAACTTGGCTTTCTGTGTTTGAAATTATTTCAATGAAACTAATGATATTTGGGAACCCACGCAAATTTTTGTGCAGCTGTATTTTTACTAGAAACTGTTGTGGCCAAGGCAGTAAGTGGCTTGATGGCAACAGGTAGTGGTACCAGTGATGGGAGGAAAATGTTGGTGTTCTAGGCTTTTCCATACTAAATAGATGCTAAGATGTGCTGTTCAAGGAAATCAGTTAATATGACATGTAGTTAAATACTAAAAGATCACAGAATCACATGGGATTGAAAGTGACCTCTGGAGATCATCTAGTCCAACCCCCTGCCAAAGCAGGCCCACCTAGAGGAGGTTGCACAGGAACATGTCCAGGTGGGTTTGGAATGTCTCCAGAGAAGGAGACTCCAAGATAGTCACAAATAAAAATGCAATAATGAATTCAGAATCTGGCACTTAATTTTTTCCATCTTTCTTCATTGTCTGGGGATGTTTAAAAATAATTTTTCATGTGACCAATAATATTAAGTTCAGTGGTTCCAGTTTGTATGTTGAGTGCTACCAAATATAGGACTGAGTGTTTAGTTTGGAGATTTTGGTACAAGTTTGCATCAGTAAATATCCTAAGGGAAGCTTGTATGTAGCCAAATATATTAGCACTTCAGTAGAAATTAGATGAGTCAAAGCAAAGCCTTGCTTACATGTAGAATTATTTCATTAGAGTCAGTAAAATTAGGTATTTAAGTAAAACTATAGATCATTTCATGTTTATGAGATGACATTGCCTCCTTCTGCTGGTGAGGCCCATTCTCTTTTTCCTTTCCTCCCTTTCCCCTTAAATTTTTGATAATAACTGATGTTGTTAATTTTGATACGCCAAGAAAATGATAGGTTACTCTTTTGAGTTCTTGTGAACGCATAAGATGATTTGTTGTATGATTCTTTGGTGTTTAGTAGAATTGGATGTATTTGTTGAAAATCCTGCCTGCTGGCAACGTGAACGTGTGCAGGTTGTTCTCGGCGTGGTTCAGTATTGCGGAATGGAAGCCATCCAGAGTGCACGTTGGTGAAGTGAGTCCTGTGTTGCACCTTAGCTCAACTGATTTCAGCAATAGTAAATAATCACTGAAGCATACACTCTTGTGCAGTCCTTCAGAACTTAAGTGTTGAGCGTAACTACTGTTTGCATGTGACCAAAATGGGAAAAGGGAGGTGTATACAAAGGAGTGAATTATAACAAAGAACACTTTCTGCTTCAGTTCTTGCTCAGAAAACATATGTTCAGCCATGCAGGCAACAGTTGGGGTAAAGACACACTGTAGGTTTGGAAACAAAAGACGTGTTCTTTTCTTGCATTCACAATGTTTTCGAACATATTCACTTGTTAGGGACTAGCCTGTCAGCTGGATCTTCTTGCAAGCGTGATTTCTTTTTCCTGACTTCTTTCAAAAGCTTTTTCCCCACAATGTTTTACACTTCATATAATCCACTATGCATGGTAGGCCTGCTTCAGTCTTTGTGCTATTGATGGTTTAGAGGTGGAGGGGCCATGCTCTGGGAGAATGTGGCTAAGGGGTAACCTTTCACTCACCCATACATCTGAAGATGCTAAGCCGCTCTTATTCCAAATAACTTGAGTGATTTGGTTGCTCTTTCGTGATGGGATGGGTTATACTTCGCCTTTAGAACATTGCCAAACCGATCAGTGCAGCAAAAATATTTTGAAACTCTTGATCATTATACTTTTTTTTTTTTTCTTCTTTGTAACTAAGTATTGAAAAATCTTTCTGAGACCTATCATAACTTCATTGAATCATCCAGTAAAAAAGATATATTTTTTTTTCTCCACTGAAAATTAATTCAGTTTTGACGTGCCAGAGTAACCAAAAATTACTCGGTCATTACTTCTGTTTGGATTCCTTTTTCCTAAATATATGGTTCAAGACCCTAATATAAATACACTTATATGGGCATAAAGGTAATGGTTATTTCCAAATAAACTCTGCTTGGTTTAATTTATGACCTTTAAACTCATATAGCTAGAAAATGTACTGCTGTAGCTCCACAGGTACAGTTAAATGGTATGACTTTCTAGTGTAGACAAGACCTAAAGTTCCTTTGGAAATGTCTAAGTGATCTACTCTCTGTAGGTTTTTGTAGGTCAAACTACTCATCTATCAAGTCAGATATTCATCCTTTGTTGTCAGCAGTGAATACCTCAGAGACAGGGCTCCCTACATTTTAATGAATGTAGACTTGTATATAGAGCTTAAGCATATGTCTAACTTTAAGCATTCTGCTCTCTAATTGGGTTATGGACTTGTGTAGTTTAGATGTGCACCATTGAATATAATGGTAGGAGAGAATATATAATCTTTGTGGCAATGGCTTCACACCAGCAACTTGAGCCTCCATTCCTTTTACCCTAAAAAAATAGAAAAGTTATGTGTCTTTCATAAAACACTCTATTCCTTTGTATTTTATTTAAATACACACATAATGTTGGACTTGAAGACAGACCGTTTTAATGTAGGAAGTGCTTTATCAGTAACCAGAATGGTTATGGAGTTTTATGTTGTCTTATGGATTATTCATGTATTCTGTTGGAGTATTAATAGTATTAGCTGAAGTCAGGTAAGATTAGCCTGGGAAATCACCACTGATGAGTGTCCAGTGACTCGGATTTCCCACCTAAGGCCCTTCAGACCATGGGGATCATTTAGACAAGTAGAAAATCCACAGACAAGAAAACTCCATGTAAATATTTTCTAATGGAAGGTGCCAGCAAATACATCCTTGCCAACATATGTCAAAGCCGCCAGGAGATCTGTGAGGATGGGGATTAACTTTTTAGCACTGTCATCTTAAGAGCCTTGACAGGGAAACATTATTTAAACGTTTTTCTTTGACTGCATATGACTGAAAAGATGTTAACGGTAGATAAAACTAATATAAAGGAGTTAATGATACTGACATATATTCCAAGTCTGCACCTTTTTCTTTTCATTGAGCTCCGTGTCAGGCATCCTTGAGAATACTACAGCTTTGAAATAAATTGTCCTTCCTTCTGAAATGAAATTCGATGATTTGTCTCCAGTCTGATAAAAGATAGCACACGCTAGTATATTGCTTCTTTTCAGGAATTTTTTGTTTTGTTTTATAGGCTCTTTAAAAGTAAATTATGTTTTGGATGTTGCAGTGATTCCTTTGACTCTCAGGAAGAAAATGGTTAATAATAATTTCTTTCCTTTCAGCTCCCATGAGCCTACCTTCGTTGCACAGTTTGCATATAACAGCCAGTAAGAGTAGAACGTACTGAACCTTAAACAAATCTATTAGGATCACCATGGCAAGAAACTGGGAAAATGGCAGGAAAAACGAACAATGATTTTGTAAACCCTCCAAAGGTCAGAAAAAGGCTTTCAGTAAGTATGCAGGGGCTAGAAATCAAATCCCATTTCCTATCATAAGAAACCAGTTGTTTTAGCAGCAGTGGTTAATGTACTGTATGTGAAAGATTTAAGACTAGTTGGAAAGCTTTGCTTCTGTTTTATTAGGCTGCTATTGAAAAGCCAACAGCATAACTTCAACTAGGTGCTTTGAGATTTCTTAATGGGCTGTCAAGGGCAAGACACCAGGTCTGTGCTATACTAGCTCTTTCCTGTACATTAAAACAACAGGGGCCAAATGATCATATACAGAAGTATGAATTACTTGATGCTTTCTCTGTTCCATATGGTCAGCCATGTCTTTGGCAATTAATCATGTACAGAATCAGTTGAGTGCTCTCTGAAGCATTGAAGTCAACATTTAGTTGTACCTGTGCCAGTGGGGGCAGTGGGGGTTGCGAGCGTAAAATAGCAGGATGAAGAGCTGCTGGCGCCGAAGCCAGAGCAGCTGGCTTCTATAAACAACACTTTTTTCCTCTTTACCTTTTTTTTTTTCTTTCTTTTTTCTTTTTTTCTACTTTCTTTGACAAACGCAAGCCATTTTTCAATATCATCCAAAACATGAGGGTTGCTGAGTGAAACTGTGATATCTGGCATAGTGGATTAATAAACAAAAGGCAGAGAATTGGGTTTAATGTGCCCAAATTACTGGGTGATAATTTAAACCATACTGGCTGCTTCCATCGTATCAGTGAAAATGGGTGCAGTTGCTCATATTTTAAGTAAAAAATTTTAAAAGTAAAGAAGAAATGAGCAGTGGTTTGTAAGCAGTTACTAGGTTTTTTTGTCACGTGGAAGTTATGACATGTTAAATTAACATGGCTTAATCGATTTCAGGTTCTTTTTTTTTTTATTATTTCCCCCCCTCTGAAAGGCACGATGTTCTAGTTTTTCAGACTTGGATCAGGATACTTTTTGCACTACAAGCAAAATAAAGTCACAAAAATAACAAGATAGAGGATGGCATTTGAAATGTTAGCCCTGCTTACAGATTTTGCACTCCGTGTTTTCCCTTTCTGTATTAGTTATTGATTATTGAGAGATGACTGCTATATTAAAGTAGAAGTGGTTAGGAAAGGTTCGGAAGCTTATCCTACTTAAACTCGTGGTGAGTAAATTAAATCTTAACTCAGAGTGAAAAATCTGATTTGTTGACCCAATAAAGTGGGACCAAGAGACAAACTGTCCCAAGTGCCACTTTAATTCAGACGGAAGGCTAATTTGTTTGACAGAGTACCAGGCTTCATGTCTCCAGCTATCCAGTGTTTCTAAGATTCAGTCTGGCTCCTCGAGAGGTCTGTATTGAAGGACAGAAAATCCAACTTAAAAAGACTAATGATGTACCAGTGTGGGTTTTGAAGTATTTACAGTGGGCTTTTTGCTGGGTTTGGATTCAGTTTGGTCGCTTCATTGTAAACGTGTTGTGATATTCACCCAGGATACGTACAGGTAGGCAGGATGGTGCCCTGTTTGTGTTGAAGCATAGTTTCTTCTGCCATGTACCTAAGAAAATAAAATCTTGTTGAAATGCTGCTACAATACCTAGGTTAGCTCTGTTAAGCCTAATAAAAGGGATCTAGCTTTGAGTGTGAATCCTGAGTGAATAGTAAGACTTCATTATAGCAGTTTCTATCGAGTCCCATGTCACTGATATATTTTGTCAGTGGAGGAGAGGAATATTATATTGGTCTCTTAAAATTTTATCTTGGTATCCTGCTTCCTTACGTGACACCAGGAGATGCTCGGATGCTGTTGCCTCCTATGCCTGTATTTATACTGTCCCTAACACAGAAGGCTGGATTGGCAACTGCTATATGGATGTATATGTGAGTAGGTAGCTTTTTGAGAGGTGGGTTATGTGCTTGTTTTAAAGATCACGCCACTTGGGATTTAAAAGGAGATTAATAGATACATTAATAGATTTGTAAGGAGAATTGGAGAAGATTTGCTGAAAATATTAACAGTTCCACTTACTAAGGAGACGTGCTGGCCAATGAGACAAGAAGTTGCTTCCCTCGAGTGAGAAGTGATTTGTGTAATCTCATTGCTTGGGTTGTCCAGGATATGTTTTTGCCAGCACAGGAAGCAGAAGAAAGAAAGTTTCATCAATTTGTAAACATTACCACCCTCAAGAATCTCTGTGAACACAAGGATGAGATAAGACAGGCTGTAGGGCTGGTACCGTTGTTTATTTATTCTACTGTCCTGCGGTCCCCAGTGTGCTGAAAAACACCAAGTCAGTGTTGAGCCCAGTTCAGAAATGTGAAGGCTTCACTCAGCGTTGGGCAAAGGGAGCCTCTGCAGACGATTATCTGTCATTAAAGAGCATTAAAAGAATTGAGACACAAGGTCAGATTTTCTTTGATGGGCTGTGCGGCTACAGGGATGTTCAAAAGAATGTCATTCCTGCCCTTTAGAGCAGGGGTGGTATCGGCTGGGTTTCTGATGGATTTTTATCAGTGTTGATGTGAGGAAATGGCTTTCCCAGCTGATAACATCTTTGACCGAGTTTCTTGAACCCTTGACCTTTATCAGTCAAGGTATATATTGAGTCCCCTTGTTAAAAATAAATCCCAAAACAAGTTACATGGAAAAGAAAACTTCCAAAGGAGAATGTTTTATAATATTATTTTACCCAGAATGGCGCTTTACTTGTTACAATTTGGGATTTTTATTGAGATTATAAGAATAGCAAGTTATTAAGAAATGCCTCTCTAAAAGCTCCATATCAAGCCCTGCGTGTGTGCTCTGGGTAACCTTACTGCCCTCGGCACTCTTAGAAAACAAGTAAATCAGTTCAATTGCTACAGATTGTTCTATGTTGCTAAATAGTACTATTTCACCCTCCAGGGCAGCAGCAGCCGTGCTCACGGGGCTCAGGAAAGAAGCATTTATGATGTTGGTGTAAAACTATGAATTTGAGTTGAAGTGTGTACATCCCCACAGAAATGAGAGGTGTTAACATGAGGCTGGACAATAGCATTGGTTCTCTCACTAATAATAAAAGTATGTTCAATTTCCAGAATTATGATGTTTCTGTAGGTGGAGGGGACTTTAGGTAGTGGAACTTGGTACCAATGTTGCAATTTGGCCAGGCCATCAGAATTCATACAAAAGCACGATGTCATTGTGAACACTTGGAGAAGTCCGTTACCCGTTTTCTCTGACTGATAATACTCTTATCAGTTAAAATCTAAAAAA
Organism: Scolopax mira; assembly: GCA_004320125.1. NCBI lineage: Eukaryota > Metazoa > Chordata > Aves > Charadriiformes > Scolopacidae > Scolopax > Scolopax mira. The sequence goes on along the minus strand of BJBW01014466.1, from coordinate 30,405 downwards.
AATGACATGATTGTTCTTTAGGAACTACTAGTCCTTCATGCTCTGCGTTTTGGGAATCACTTATTTATGGGATTTTGATGCCTGAAAATAGCTCTACTTCCAGCTTTGTGAGGTATAGCATCATTAAACTTTTCTGCAGTCTTGGAGAGAAATAGAATCCCGTGTTGTCACCAGTGGACTTTCCTAATCCCATTGGGATTAATAAGGCCATCCAAAGATTCTGAAAGGGAAATTGTGCTGTACTGTGACCAGCTGTATGGCTACAGTCTGATCTCCCTGTAACACAGAGGTACGCTTTAGTTACAGTGCTGTGTCAAGTCTTGCACATGGTCAATATAAAAGTTAAAGCCTCAATAAGTATATTTATTCTGTATGACAAGGAGTGTTAATTTCCATCAATGAAAGAACCTTCATCTCATGTGTACGTTGTTCCATGCTGAAGCCCTCTATCAAACCCTCTGTGAGCTCTGCAGCTGCTGGTGGCCAGGCTGGAAGAGCAGGATTGTTGTGGTTGGCGGAAAAGACTCTGTAGGTCAGTGCAAGGGAAGCCCGTGTCAGGGAATCCTTATCTGAAAATACTCTCTGGCTTTTTGTTTGCTTTGTAATGTCAAAGCAGGGTCAAGAATGTGATCTGTATAGACAGAGTTTTGAACGTTTTGGCTTTTTACAAGAAAATGTTCTTTTTGATGTGTAAGTCCCATATGACAGAGTAATGCCTTTTGGTAGGCTGGCTGGGAGATGGGGAGGAAGAGGCTTTTTGCTCTTTGCCATCTGATGTTGGAGCAATAAAATGAATTTCTGTCTCTGTGAACCCTGACATGCTTGTCTCTTGCAACCACCATGGTGACAGCAACGTTACCGCTCCTTTACATAGTTTAAGAAGTGTATAATCTGCATATTATTCTCTTTTGTCAAAAAAAAAGCCCTGTTAGACCAAGGACATATCTTCCTGTTTCCACAAACTGAAGATAATAACAACCATTTATCTCACAGAATCCCGAGAGGAATCTTAGTGTGTGTATGTTTGGGCACAGCAGAATGTAACATGTATGTGACGTTGGGGAGGTGGCAATGTGCCATGTCTTTTGGCCCTGTAAGACAGACCATCCTGGGAGCTGCAATTGCAGCTCTTGGTGGTATTTTAATTGTGTTTTTAAACTCGATTCCATAAGTGCTCGGGTTATAAACATATTTTTTGCCGCCTTTTCTGTGAAAAAACTAGATTTGTGCAAGCAATCTGTCTGTTCAGTCCTCCTTCCCAAAAGCTGTTATGTACTTTGATATGTTTGCGGAACACGTGACTGAAGGTTAGAATAACAAAAATAATGATGTGACTATCAGAGTCTGGTTTAGACGAGAAAGATGAATATAATATCTTCACCGAAGGAAAAAGCTGCAGCATCGACTCCATATCTCTGTTGTGGTTGCACACCAAGCACACGTGCTCTGGTGGACACACGTGTTACTAGTGTGAGCATCAGCACCTGCCGTTTCTTTCCCAAGTTGACAGACAGAAGTGTTGTGGAAAAAGAGGAGAAAATTAGTAGTTGAAGGCAAAGATGTAGGGAAGGAGCTGGAATTAGCTTGCTGGGAGGATAAAGGACAAGCAGATGATCTACAGTTCAGTTACATCAACATCATTAACTGTCGACACGACATTTGGGAAAGCCAGTAACTTCTGGTCTGCGGGGACCGAGTGTGATCCTGCTCCATAATGACTTAAATCCATTTTGTGTGTGTGTGTGCATATATATATTATAGCCATTTTTAATTTGTTCCATAAATTCCATAATTTACCACTTGTTTACTTGAAATATTTAATGATAAAGTGAACACTGGGACACCATCAGATATTCCTGTTGGAAGGAACAAGACAAACAGGTATTTTCTAGTTTAGCTTCACCAAGGATCAAAGGGGAGGAGGAAATCCCCCAAACAAATGCTGTATTGAGGGAAACATTTCTGATATGATTTGATACAAGAAAATATTTAGAAAAGAAAAGAGTTATGTCTCAAGAAAATGAGAGCTAGAAAGCACTATGTCTTATTGTGTTACTTAAAACAATGAGATTTTAAGGTTTACCTTATGTGCCATGTACATTGATTAAATACCGAATATATGGTGGCCATTTCTAACCATCATTTACTGTATTGATTTGTCAGCAGTGGAACTGTAATAAAAAAAGCTATTGATTTACTGTCCTTATTTGCTTATGGGCTTTTTATTAATTTTACACATTGTTTCCTATTTCGAGATTCTAATTTTTATGTGGTTTTTTTCCCTTTAAGACAAGACTGGTACTTTCTGAAGTTGGAAAAAAGGAACAAATTGAGGAACAAAGGAATGAAACCATCAGCTGCTTCTTGCTGGTTCTTACTGAGCGACAAAGGCTGCGTAAAGAATGGACAGCAAGGTGAGAAATTTGAGAAAAATAGTAAGATAATAAAATTGGAAACAACTATATCAAATATACTCCACTTGGATGGAGGGGGCAAGTTGACATTTTAAAAAAAAAAAAGTTTACTGTTCAAATAGTATTTTTCCTTGAGTGGACTAGCCAATGTTTCTGCTTCTGATTTCAGAGTTCCTTTGATGGGTAGAATGTTCCCTTAATTTGCTTATATTGAGCCATCTATTGACAATAGCTTGGTCGGCAGCGTGTGCACTGGAGGATTGGTATCAGCTGAAGTGCCCTAACATCTTCCTTCCCTTGCCAACAGCCTGAGCAATACTCCTTGCTGGAGGGCCATGCTCCTAGATACCCTTCTTGGCTGCTTGCTTGATGATCCTTGCATGTTCTTGTGGTGTCCTACTGGTGTCAGTTGGGTTGTGTTGGGGGAGATTGGCGTAAATGTATATATTGCTAGGCTTCGTATCATGTGCCTGTTTTATGAGTTCATGTCACCTTTTTTCACATCTATTTCTAAAAGCTATAGATTTATACTCGTTTAATAATCTCTTGGTTTTATTCTTTATGATATTTACATAAAATATCTGTGAATGTTTTCTACCAAATATACGGTTTCCCTTTAAAACCAGGAGATGTCCTGTGCTTACAATTAAATGCAGATTTTAGTCAAATGGTTTTTTTAATGAGACTTTGCTAATCAAAATTAGCACTTAATTGTCATGATTTATTTTTTTTTTAACCTGCATTAAATGTTCTGGTTAAGGGAATTCTCCTGTGCTTGTTGGTGTATAATTTTAGAAAGTTCCTGAAAATTCTGTGCGACAGACTTCAAAAAGTTAATTGCAGACCCTTGAGTGGCTTTGCTGCTCACAATAATTACAGTGAGTGGACTTTAAACATTTTAGGAGCCTTAGGTAAAAATTAAGCATTATTACATAGAAACACAAATTAGAGGCTGTGTTTTATAGTTTTGCAACCTTATGAGTGTGGAATGTTTATTTGTATCCTGACCAGTTAAGATCTCAGAGTGGAGGAGTTTTGTAAGGCAGGTCTACAGGCAGGTACTGTTTGTACTATCACGTGGCTTTTTTGTTTCTTCCTTTTTGAGGATAAATTCCTCAGAGGGGTTTGGGGGGTTGGTTTGGTTGGTTGCTTTTTTTTTCCCCTTCCTTCTGTCACCATGCTTACTAAATAACACAGTACTAAATAATCCAGTGCTTTTGCTACACTGGAAACAGAGGAATCACTTAAGGCTTTTCCATAGGGTACCTGCATCTCTGTTGTGAAGCAGAATGGAAGGCTTCCCAGGGAATAGGAAAAGGCTAAACAATTCTAATGAGTGACATATCTTTTTAGTGTTTGTTTAGTTCAACAATAATTTCCTAAGATAGAAAGTCATCAAGAATCATGGCAATTGGGACTTATTTAAAAATAATGTGGTTACAGCATTACTGGCTCCTGGAGTGGGAGGCTGGAGCCGCCGTTGCCGCTGGAGCCATAGTCTGGTCTCTGAGACAGAAACTCTGATGTTCCGGGGCTGGGGGGGAGAAGCACAAGCAGACAAAGTGCAGGCCTCCTTAAAACTAAACACCTGAAAGAGAATTTCAAGAGCGTCGTGCCTTGAAAGTTCTGAAAGAAAGTGTCCTTTGAGTATTAAATATCCGTAATCCTTTTTCTTTCCATTTGATGTTTCCCATCCCAGTGACCTATCTGAGAGTCTCATCCATATGATCTGCATAAACAGGCTGTTACCATACACCTCACTTTGCTTCATCAAAGCTTCAGCTAGATGTCTGGAATGAAGCACTGACTGCAGTAGCCATCAAGCATACGGTGGTGAAAGTTCTAAAACGTCTGACGCGGTACTAGCAGGGCTGCCCATGTTTTAGAGATCAGTCTATTGTGTACTTTGGAATTACATGAGAAAAATGTGCTTGGACAGGAAATAATTAGCACTTGTCAAAGGGCAGGCAATAGGTTACAGTATTTTACTTTCAACAGGCTATCAGGGGATCAGCTAGATTAGATAATAGAATTTTTTTTTTCCTCTGGAAGTTAAATACAGATGACTCTAATTACCTTACATTGTGCATTTGAGAGCACATTATGAACAGTACAACTTCAAGAAATTTAGGTCGACGAAGGGAGGGCAGCTGGCAAAAACTTTACACTGCACTTGGACTTTGTAGAGTTTTGTAGGCATTCTGTTCTTTCATGGATTTTTATTTGTGTCATTGGCACCTCAAATAAAAAAAAAATACATGCTGGGAACTTAATATAAACTGATTCAATTTTTAAAAATGCAGCCTTTCTCAGGGAAAGGAAGATGAACTGGTTTCATATGTATCTACCTGGTTAAAACATGTCCTTGCATTTTTTGCTTTAAGCTGAACTCTCTTTTTCTGCATAATTACTCTTTAAGTTTTTATTTTAGGTCCATGGTCCAAAACACGTGGTATTGCGCTCAGCGTTCTGGCTCACTGTTTCATAGTCTTTGGACTCAAAGATGTCATTGGTATCTTAAGTATCTGAGCAGGTCTTCTAGGGATTCCAGTTGTTCTCTGATGAGTGGTAGTGATCCAAAATACTTCAGGTACGACTCGGTGAATGTCCTCTAAGTGTTACCAGAAATGGTCCAGAGTTTCTAAAGCCCCAGATTTGTTTATTCTGTGTGATAGTGCCTGATGGACAGGTTGTTATAGCTGTTAAAGAGCTGCTCTAGCCCTTTGAACTGACCCCTTCTTGACCTCTGCTTATTGAAGGTCACTCTTCAGCTTATAAAGCAGGGGGAACCCTGAGATTCTACTGTAACAAATAGAGGGTAAAGGGAACAGCTGTGAATTTTGGACTAACCATGCAAACCTGTATAGACTTTTTAGGGTCACTGTATGATAATGAAAATTGTTACCAAATTATATGGAAATTTAACAGCAATAGTGCGAAAGAGAGGGTGGAGTCTGATGCATTGGGTTTGATAAATGAAGTGTGAAGTTACCCATCTGGCTCTAGACAGCCCTCTTTTTCTCTACGAAAGGGAAACATTTAAAAATAACCATGGTACATCTAGAATCAATGACCCATACAGAGAGCTGGAATAGATCAAGATTTAATGGTGGCTGTGGAAGAAATTATCATTTGAAAAGTGAGACAAAGGATGAAAAAGTACAGTTCAATATCTGCACCTGATTCATTTTCAAAAAAGGCCTTAATATTTTTACCCCGTTGATGATTCTATTGACATTTTTTATTTTACTTTTTGACTGGAACCAGAAAAGTTGTTATATCATAAAGAAGCAGTTTGGCCAAAAAAAAAAATAATACTTGAATTTCAAAAGAGAATGTTGCACGTTACCTGATCAGTAAATGCCCAAGAGAATGGGACTGTAGTTCAATAAAACTGATATCTCTTATTTCTTCCAATAGAACTGGTAGCATATTATAATAATATTGTCTTTAATGCTTGCATGACGCCCTGCACTTAATTGCTAGTAGTTTCTTGCTGTATTTTTATTATAGATACATTTAATACCGAACTAATTTTTCATCAATACATCAACAATAGATTAATTCAAAGGATAATGTGTAGCTGCATTGAAATTTTTAACTCCTAGGAAAAAACATGATTAGTTAAACCATTACTAAAATTATTTATTTTTCATACAAAAAGTCCATTAATCCAAAATGGTTTTATTATGACACAGACTCTGATGTCCATTTTGCTATTTCCTGGAGTGAAACTAGAGGGAATTAAGCCAGATAATGGAAAATGTGAAGTTTTGGAGAAAGACATAATGAAGTGGAAAGTTTGAGAGGAAAACTTCAGTTATTTATGACGATTATATTTTCATAGTTGCGCAATTTAACCAAATTTGGAAGACTTTATTTCTCTCTCAGTCATCATGTAATGACAAATTGACATAGTGAAAGCAGAGTAAACAGTCAAGAAATAATTCAGACCAAAGTAAACTCAAAATTCTTCTGGTTCATGAGATAATAAGCAGAGAAGTGTTAACTGGTTATATTGCGTAAGAATCAATAGCTTAAAACCTGGGCTCATGGAAATCACACAATGAAAAAAGTCTATTTTATGAGGTCATTCTACATTCTACAACCCATAGATCAGATCACTGTGTGTTTTTAGAATTGCTATATTCTTCCATCTTCGCACAACACTTCGAGAAAGAACCTTTTACTCGTGGCAAATCATCTAAGTTTCAGGGTTCAAGTCAAACTGTCGTGTGTTTTGCCTTTGTCAAACCCTTTCTTAGATCTCACAAGTTTGACATAACAATGTGAAGGTGTTGGGTTTTTTCCTAGCTATAGCAAATGCTTATCATACTGCTGAGAGAGTCTTACCTCTCTGCAGTGAAATCTGGATTATTAGGTGGATATTTATAGAGGAATTTAAATTATAAGTACCTAGTGTGACAATTGAGTCCTAATCTGTGATAATGCTGTTCGGTTCTATAATAAGAACAATGAAGGATATGAGAGTGGAATCCTTAAATAGCACGCGTGTTAAATGAGGTACAAACAGGAACATTTTTAGATATTTTATTTTCTGTTTTGGAAAGAAAGTTCATTTTTTTCTTATGCCTTATCTCTTTAGAGCTTGGAATTTTACATTATATATAAGAAGGTAATTTAGGGAGATTTTACTCTTTTTAGAGGTGGTGTTGTAGAAGGTGGTGTTGACATAAAGAAGGAATTTATCTATCTCCTTCTGTAACGGGAAGGCCCATGGGTTAAGAAGTTAGCATGGGCTATGGCAAGATTGGAGAAGGTTTTTTCCTTCTGTTAAAGATGCTGTCTGTTTTCCAGGAACTCACTAAATGCTAGGTTTTTTCATGAAATAAGATAATACCAGTTGAAAGACTGGTTGACAAATACTGACATTTTTTTATGCTCTCACAGGGCTGCCAAGATGATAAGTATATGAAATATTGTGAATTCTTCAGAAACTACTGCAAATGTGAGCTACACCAGTTCCAAAAATTTAACAGACAAATTGCAAAGGTATCAGTCTGACAGAGTGGGATTGGGATACGTGGGTTGTTTCAAACTTGTGTAGGTTTTTAGTGTAACATTAGAATGAGAGATTTATTTATTTATTTATTTTTATGTTGAGGAATCCAGTGTGCATGTTTCTGAGTTGAGTAAGGATCTCAGCAGGCAGAGCTGCGTGGTCCCTGCTGGGGTTCTGGTGACACTTGTCCTCTCTGGACAGTACGTGTGTCAGCCAGAATGGGCACTCAGTAAGTTAGCAACAAGCATAGGCAAAAATTTTGATTCATCATTTTGGAAATCACAGGGGAAGAAAAAAGCTTATATTTGTGTTCTTTGCTATGAATGTTTTGTGTGCGTGAGTGTGTATGCCCTTCAGAAGTTCAGCATCCGGTTTGTAACCTAAACCATTAGTTTGGGAAGTGACTGTGCGTTGGGAGTTTGGTGCTGAATGCTGTCTGTTAACCAGGAAGATGCTCTGGGGCAGACTGAAAACCAACTTTGCAGCTTTCAAATGAACGGAGGAAACCCTGCGACTTCAATGAAGTTGTCAGGTCTCCTGCTGTAGTTGTGCTTAGACATCAGCTGCTGCACTGACCTTTGACTTCTCTCCATCGCTTATTACCAGCCTTCTTTTGCTTCTCCTGACCCTTCCTGTTTTCCGCCTCCCTCTTTCACCTGTGTTTCTTGTGTTGAGGAGTCTTTGAAGCAGCCAAGCTTGGGATCAATAGGTACAAGTGCTCTGCGGAACAATGGAAATAGGGCTTGATTAAATGCTGCTGTTTAACCACCGCTATTATTTCCTTTGAAACTGTCTTGACCCCTTTACCCTGGCAAAGACTTTCTGTTTACAAGCTGTGGCTGCTTACACAAAGTCCTGCTTCTTACCTTGTGCTGTCACTACATACACAGCAAATACGGTGCAAAAAATGTCATTTGGTACAGGGACTTAAAACAAATAGTATTATAGGGCAGCCTAGTAAGAGTCACAGAACTTCAGTTCCATGTGTGGCTCCTATGTGTCAGGCTTTTTCATTAAGGCACTTCGTAGGGATTGTTTACTGTGAGGGTTTACCTTCTCTTTTGAGTTTAGTTTTAACGCTCTGTTTCTGAAAACTGTAAAGAGATGCTTCATCCCACACCTGAGTAACTATGACACTTCCCTTTCCTTGATTTCATGCTTGTTATGTTAGATGGGTTTTTCAAAAGATGATTGTGTCGCTTCCAAAACTGACAAATGACAGAAATTTAGTCCTTATTTCTAGTGCAATCAAAGTCTCTAAAACAAAAAATTACAAAGAATTCTTGCACTCTAGCTGACTACAGTTGATGATTTTATTTATTTTACTTTATTTCACCTGGACAGGCTTTTAAAGTCAGCATGGGTGACATGTCCTTATTTTATATAAGCTTTCACGATTGCAAGAAATGTACAAGAAAGATAGTTCGTGTTGTTTTTCTAGAGATGTGACAATGATTTGCTCACTACCACTGGGAGATCTGAATGCTGGAAAATGAGATTATTGCATTTACAGGCTGTGGGATACTGGAGATGGAATAGATCACAGAGGTGACAAATTTATAATCTGTGGAGACAAAGTGTTAGCCACATCATCAGGCAGTTGAACCACAAAGTAGCATTAGCATCAGCTGTCATCATTCCCGTAGGAGAAGATGGTATCTGCCAGAGGCAGGGGAAAAGGAGAAAAGCTGGGACAAGTTGGAGTTGTACAGTGCTCTGTAGCTGCCCACATTAGCTAAAGTGCTGGTGTTATAAACTAGGGATAAAGTGGGACTGGTCCAGAGAATGAAAAATCATCATAGATTTAGTTTGCTTTATCCGCTGATGTTTCTTTTTTCTGCAGTATCAATCCATGCTTTCCTTTGCCTTCAGCAAAAAGTGCTAATGCCATGGTATGCAACACGTCCATAAAACTACTTGCAAACTTAGTATAACTAAAACTTTGCCTAAACCTAGAAATTAAAAATTAAACTAATCTAAAGAAGAATTCTCTCTTCTGTAAAATAATAAAAACCTTATCCAAACAGGACTGTATTGTTAATGTTGTTAGTACCATTATTGTCACAGCTTTATCTGACATAAACCTGAATTAAATCAATTTAATTTGGAGGTTCTATGTTAAATAGTCTGTGTACGTTACCAATACAGAAAAACCAGAGGGTCCCCTGAAGGGTTTACTCAGCCAAATTATCACAGAGCACGAGGTACGAGTGAGCAGATGCTCACCTAAGTTCATGACTTAAATCTTAAATGCTGTCAGCCTTACGTTATTAAAGTTTTTCCACATATATAGAACTTGATGGCTCCAGGGATTGGTAATGAAATACAAAGCCTTTTTCTTTTTCAGGTCAGCGGTTCAAATATGGTTCAGGTAGATAGTGCCAAAGATTATTCCCATTGGGTATCCGTGTGTGATGGCCTATGTAAAATGCATTGGTTCTCCAACCCTAGTAGGCAGGTGTGTATATCACGTAAAGCAACTGTTACAGCTGACACTAATTGGTACCCTTGCTGGCATTTTCAGAGCAGCCAAAAATTAAATGGATATAGAAACTGAGCAAGATGCTGTCAATGCTCTAAGCAGGCTTAGACCATGGTAGTGGGTGGCAATAACCCAATGAATATCGTGACCGACTGTGGGCAAAAAGAGGATGTCAGTCCGTTGCCTTGCTCTACATTTTGCTTGCACTAAAAGTTATGGTGACTTACACACCCAATGTGCTGGTGAGAGCACCATGGGAAATGACTAGACAACGTCAACAGCGTTGGATGGAAGGGAAGTGCAGCACATTGGGAGGTCAAAGTACGGCTGGAGATCTGTCAACTAAGGAAACTAAGATGAACCGGAGAACAGAATAAGATTTACTTGCTTATTTTTACCACTAATGAGATCTTTTGGGCATTTTTAACATTTTAATTCAGCTATATTATTTGTACTTATTTATTTTGTCTGCATTTTCAATTCTGAATGTGTCATTGCTGTGGAATTATTAAATTATAAACTACAATGATGATGATGTTTAGCTAAAAAAGGAAGTTGGCATTTCTCATGCTTAAGATGCTCTGTATAAACAGAGGACTTGGGAATCTGTTACGTAGCATGCATTGTTTTCATATTCTTTGTCTTCTTTTGGTTAATAACAGCAGTCCCAAATGGAACCAGTGCTTAAAGCACATGTAGTGGTAGCAGAGGAAAATCATACTATAGCTTCTTTGAGTAGCTTAGCCAACCGAGAAGGGTTGCCTTCTAGAGGTAGGGAACACCCCAGCTCACTGGTAATTCACAGTACTCATATTTCTATATTGTTCCATATTGCTGTATTCTAGAATTTCTCTAGCCTGAATTGGTGGTGGAGCAGATAGGACTCTTGGGTGAGAAGGGTGTTAAAGTAACATCAGTGATATAAATGAAAATTGAGAGAAATAATTGAAACAAAAAGGTATATTGAGATCTATCAAAAAGATTAGCTGAGAAAAGTGAACAGCTCTCAAAATGCAGGGTGTGTGGGAGAAGCTATGAAAAAAAAAGGTGATGGAGTATTAAAGTAAAAACAGTAATACTAGGAGAAAAGTGTATTCTGTTGGAAAAGGAGAGTTCTGAGAATTTTAAGAGCTACTAATGAGGGTGTTCCACCCCTTCTAGAAGGGTAAACTGAATGGATCCATCAGTTCTGCCTGTGGACGTGCTGGAGTTAGATTTAGCTCTAAATTATGCTGGAAGGCGTTTTTTGTAGAAGTTTAGACAACAGTCTTAAAATTTTGGCAGTTGTTTTTAAGCAAGTTGACACTCTCTCGTTTTTGTTTCCTCATATTTAGTAATGTCAACATTGAGTCTTCCTGAGTTCTACAAAATATTCTTATCAAAATTATTTTTGACCGCCTAGTAAAGGTGGATTTGAATAAGTGCTCAGGAGACGTAATCAGTGCTCCAGCATAGATGCTGATAGCTGTATAGCATGTTTATTTTAAGGCATAGTTTATTATATATAAGATCTAAGCATTTTATATTGGCCATCCTGAAAGCTCTTTAGGTATTTTCCCTTCTTTTTATGTTTGGAGATATGGATAATCCTAAAATCCAGATAGGCTTGTTAGGGACGGAGAGGGAGGATGGAGGGGGGGAGAGGAGATGAGGAAAGGGATTTGAGAGGTAAGAGGGATCAATGTTAGAGAAGGTTTCTAACTGTTTTGCTTGCCTGTAGGTGACACTGTTGCATCATTTATCTGTACATTTTCACATATCTTGTCCAGGGACAGAAAAAAAAAGTTTGATTAAAATGAGGAAGATTCAAATAAATGCATTACAGTAACGATTCCTTAAGCCTTGGCTAGAGAGTAGAGTCTTAGGTACAGGTAGATGAATTGCATGTGCTCCTTCCCAAAGATGGCAGCAGTTTATAATATTATTTCTGATTAAGTAGCTCACTAGCATTGCATCTTCAGTTCCATATTCCCTTGACAGGCAAGATGCTAAAAGGTTCTGCATGTTTTTAAAGACTAATGTAATAAACCAAGATGATAATACACTGATGAAAAAAAAAAATCTTAATTTGCTGCAATATAAAGTTAAAATGTTTTTCTTTGCTCCAGTCATTTAAATTAATAATGTATGCTATTAAGTGAAATCTCACAGAGGATTTTTTTCTTCTTTGCCATTAAGTGTGCTGGCTACAGAGAAAATGAAATATTCTACGAGGCTTGAGCATTCATCTATCTCTGAGCTGCAGTGTGCCTGCTGCCAGATGTTCAGGTGCTGGTGCTGCTGCTTTGACATGTATATCTCTTCCAGGCAAAAAAAAAACCCAACAATATATACATCAGTCCAGGTGCAAAGTGGCCTTGCCAGCAAACCTGCCTCCTCCTAACTGTGACACTCATCCACTCCCCGTCAGAATGTGTACGTTAGGAGGGGATTGTCATTAACCCCTGGAAAGCATAGGTTTCACTGAAGTGATGTGCATGGTAATGATATTGTTAGCTTCCTTAATTTCCAGTTTCACCATCCATTATGCCATGTGTTTCATCCAGTTGGTGCTACCCTCCCAGCGTTAATTATAACCTACAAGACTGTTACAGTTAATTTTATGGCAAGCATATTGTCTCTTCAAGGCTCCACAGCAGCTCATAAATTATCTTGAAGGTAAAATGTAACTTGGGGAACTAGTTATGAAAATTCCATCCATCTCGCTTAGGAGGTGCAGCTGCTACTGTCAGCTGCCTGGCTGCTGCATTGTGAAGGAATGATGGTGGGTCAGGTTTAGGAGGCTGGGCCCGGGCTGTCACCGAGGAGAAAGGCTGTCCTGGCCCTGTCAGACAAGTCCCTGCCGCCGGTCCCTTGTGGCTTCACTTTGCAGGCAGTAAAAGGCAGGCAGTGCAGGTGGATGGTCCCCAAGCTGTCTCTATTCATTACTTTACAGAAACTTGTTTTAGGTAGGCAGGTACGGAGACCTTTTCACTGTTGTCATAATGTTAGGCATCATCTGCAAAGTGCGAGATGGATAACTCTATAAATAACTCGCTGTTCTGCTGGGCTGGGGTAGGGGAGAAAAGATGATTAGTGCTGCAGAGGCAGATGAAATAGCTCGCTGGTTTGTAAAATGACTGTTGGTTTAATTGGAGCAATAGCGTGGTTTGGAAGAGCACATCTGTTCGCTTTTATTTTGCATCCACAATACGAGGAGGTGCAATTTCACTGCGAAGTAATTTGTGTTGGAGTTTCGCATTAAATAAATTAGCCTGGGTTTATATTAGAATTATTTATGACATCTGTGTGTGTGTGTGTGTCCCGTTGGGTTTTTTTTTGCTGAAGGAATTGCAAACATTTGTTTTCTTTAAAAAAAGAGAGGGTTGGAGGAAAGGAAAAGAAAAAGCAATCCACTACTTGGAACAATGAGCTCGGCATTCAGTGCTACTTGTATTTTTGGAGTATTCTTGTATTATTACTGTAATACCTTATTCTGCTCTTTAAATACAAGACTGCTGTAAAAATATACCTTATTCTGCTATCTCTTCCTTTAAATTTTTGTATTTTGATAGTTTTAAATGCTGTCAAGTTTTGGCTGCTCCTTTAAGAATGAAACCTAGGTACAAACCAAATGTCCAGAGAGGCCTGGTTTTTGTTTTTTTTCTTTCACTATTTTACCTTTCGAAAGGACTTGTGTGTTTACAGTGTTGTTTCCTAACCTCGTTTACAGCTGGGAGGGCATCAGAGAGGGAACACTGAAAGCTGATACTGCTTTTCCATCGGTACCCGCCGTGCAGATGTGAAGGTACAGTGCCATTGTGAATGGGGAAATGGTGTGAATTCAATCCAGGACAAAAATGAACAAACACAATAATGAAAACAAGCGAGGATAATGCTTCTAAATGTATATATTGTTCATTTGTTTTCCCAGTCTTCACTCAGTTTCAATTTTTTTTTCATTCTACAGGGAAGACAAATTTTTCAAAATAATTCCAGCTTTGTAAAGTGGACCTTCTATATGTTTGTGAAGTGGAGGGAAAAGACTGATTAGAGAGTGCAAATTAGTTCTAATGTGTGTTCATTATTGCTTTTCTCTTTGAAATTTACATAAAATGGTCCTTGTGACATCTTTTAGAGGTCCATTCTTTTCCCAGAGTCTATAATACACATTTGAGTGTATTCACAGAAGAAACTCCTAAGTTTCAACTGCCTAGAATCCTGTATTTGTTTAGTTTATTAGGAAGGAAGCTCTGTACTGGGCTCAGCCTTGGGCAAAGTGAGGTATAGAAATGGGATTTCCTCAAGAGTTAGACCCAGAGGCATCGCTTCTCAGAAGCAGAGTTCCTTCTTGGCTTCATCCTCTCCTTGCCTCTGATGAGAGAGGGGAAAAATAGTAGCTGTTGCTAGCACATACCATTGCGTGGGGGTTGCTTCACCTGGTCATCCACTTCATTATCTCTTAATGCTATATTACTATACAAAGATTACCTAGCAGCATTGCCAAAGCACTCCCTCCATTGTGGGGTTCTTCCCAACTACGATTCTACATTGTAACTGGGAGGTACCTGCAGTTGCTGTAGTGTAGTTGTCACTTAGTTTTTGATGAATTTGTGTAGATAGAGTAGGTTGGAGATAGGGAAAAAGAAGTCTGAGAATTTTCATGTCCTGTACTGGTTTCTAAAGTGATGACTGCTGAGTACCCAAAAATGTAATGTTTGTTTTGCTTAAAATCATGTGCAAGTATCTGGATTATCATTGTCTTCGTCACTTGTCTGAGATTAATTTTACACCCTTGCAACGTTGCTGAGAGTTTCTCTTGATTCGAGTTAGTGTAACTGAGAAGAGAATCAGGGTACAGGTCCTGGTAAATAATTCTTCACATTTTCTTACGATGGAATATTGAATTTTTATTGTGACATTGCTGCAGACACATCTGATTGGAAAAGTCTTTATGGTTTGCAATTTGGCACGTGAAGTGGTCATTACCAAAGTAATTCTATTTTAAATAGAAGAAATCTTTTTTTGTGCAATTGAATAAGAAAGCCTTTTTCAGAATAAAGTGCCTTTGTTGCTTGGCTCTTGGCCAACTTCAATAGGGAAAACTACATTTGGAAAGTGATTGAACTATGTAGTATTGCAAACTTGTTTTTTAGGAAAGATGGATTAAAGTAGCTGGAAAATAATGGAAGAGAGGACAACCGAAGAGTTGGATTCGGACCACTCAGTTGTCACAGGCAGATGCATTAAAAAAAAGTTGCTGTTTCTTGCTTAACATGGCTCAATATGTTCTTTTATATCCTCAATCCGAGAAGAAAATGAATTTTTAAAATAGCCTTAGTGTTACAGTCATTAGATTCAAAAAGCATTTGGAAAAGAAGGGGGGGTTTATGGTTGTAGAGTCTTATTTATGGCACACAGAACTTAGACTGTTTTGTTGTAGTAGAAGTAATTTAAAAGAACACAAACTCAAATGAAATATGTTTGCCAATTAAGTGCACTGTTAGCCAGATGAATTTCTAAGCATCAAAATAATTTTGTAGCTGAAATATAAGCAAATATCAAAGGGATTTAAATCAGTTTGTGTAGATCAATATTGAAGCTTGGTACTTCAAAATGTATAAAGAAATAATAATTTTTAAGGATTTTTTTTTTTTTTTTTTTTAGTTTTCTGCTTGTTAACAATTAATTAAAAGTTCCAGTAACACGGGAAGCCCTCTGTGAGTGTTGAGTCTTGTGAAATCAATGGAGCACTGCATGAGGCTGAGCATTTGCTCATTCAGTTGGCCCGTGGAAGCAAGTTATCAATACAGCTTAGCTCTCACGGTACTCTAACATAGTACATCTTGATGTGAAATAATTTCCTTCTTTTATTTCACAATATTCTCATTCCTTGCTCTTTTGTTACTTTGAGATGGCAAATCGCTGTTCTTCACTGCTATTTTAGGGACTTATGATCTATTTGCTCTCAATGTGTAAGATAGACCTTTTATAATTTCCTTTGGGTGAGAAGTTTAAAACTGAGGAGCATTGCTAGGTTACAAAAATACTATGCAAATTTAATTGTGTAATTAAAATTACATGATTAAAAAGCAAAACCTTGCTACGTATTTGGTTCCTGGCTCACAAAAGCATTTAACAAGATAATGTCAAGAATCTATATCGGTTCTTTGAAGAATATAGCTTGCAACAAAGTAAATAGAATCACTTATGTGTTTAAATTTTCACGTGTTTGAAGCTGTTTTAAGTGTGTGTCTGACTTCTAGCATGAATTTAGGTCCTCTTGTCGTTAGTCCTTCGGTTTGACTATGACTTGTTCAGAAGTGCTTTGTTGAAAAGACATCTGCCTGGCTTCATAGATTGGGGATATTTAGGGATTTCTCTCTCCACTATGTCGTCCTTTTGTAAAAGGAAATCCTCTTGCTCTGTCTTCAGAGTGTTTTAAAACAAACAAACATACAAACCAAACAAAAAAATCCCCCCCACCCCCAAATAAAACCCCACAAAAACAGCATTGAACAAAATAAGGTATCTACGTTCATGAAATACATAGCTTTTCTTTTTTCTCCGTAGAACCTGTAAGCGTAGGCATTAGCACACTAACATAGTTGCTCATCTTGAAAAGTGCTGACTGACCTCTTCTGCACACTCTTAATTGCTAACTGAGATGGAAAATTCTTCATTTTTTACTAATTTTTATCCTACAAAAGAAACTATAAGAAAACATAGTGTCAATTATCAAAACAAAAAAGGTATCATTTTTATGTTTAAATGTACAACTTTTTAAAAATGTATCCGTTATTAGGAGGTGCAATTGATGATGAATACAGAAAAATAATTTTGTTTGCCTGCTCATTTTTTGCTCAAAGCCAGACCTTTATTTAAGCATATTATTTTTCTGTGTCATGCACACAAAAAAACCCTACAAGATTTATTGGCATTTGTATGGAAAAAATGAAAGGATTTTCATGTTTTGTAAGAAACTTAATACACTCTCACAGATGGCCCAGCTCAGGTGTGATTTTAATTATGAGATAAAACAAAGCCCAACACAGTAGGAAGTAGTCTTAATAAACGGCCTGAAGCTTTTGTCTTCGTGTGTCAAAAAGCCTTTTTATTGCGTGATGAATTTTTTATTTATTTTTTTTTTTTACTAGCGGTTTCTAAAAATGCTTGAAAAAATACAAGGGCTTCCAAAGTTCAAGTGAATTATTTTGGTCAAGTTAAAAAATAAGAATTTTTTTCCAATTCTTTTTTCTTCCCAGTAAGTTTAGATTTCAGGTGGCAGATGGTAAAAAAAGTGCATTAATAATAATTAAACCTGCAAGGACACAAGTGCTTTATTTATAAATAAAACCTTTTTCTAATTAGATGTTGTCCTTGTTGGTGTATCACATTGTTTAGTAGTAACACAATCTGAGAATTTGTTAAGCCTGGCTTAAACCACACCATCAGAAACTAGTAATAATGTAAACCCTGCTATGGTATTCAGCCTTCATTATTAAAACACAAATAATAGGATCCTGTTATTAAATATTAGTAATATATTATAATAATGTTGTACTGTCTTTCCCTTAGTGGGGAATTATGAGGACCTCATGTTAGGACCTCAGTGTCCTGACATAGTTAATTATCCATAGATAATGGTTTTCGGCAGTAGCTGTTCTGAACATCACAACCTCACTGTTAAGGGCTTAATAAATATTTGCAGACTCAGGTGCAGAGCACCTATGGACTTCTCTGCAGAAGCAAACAGCTGGGGTTTCTTTCCTGTGCTATACATCACACACAACCTCTCATTTATTGTGGCAAACCTAATGGTGCAAATGGCAAGGTTTATGTCCTGTGCTCTTCTGTGGTAATGTGTTCGTTGCAGATACGTTAACTCATCTTTTGTGAGTCATCTGGCTTTTCTAACACAAAATCTCTTAGCTGGTACTGCTGGGCTTCGATACTTAATTGCAGTGTGTATTGATGAAATTATTTAAACCCTCTTTTTAGAGTGTAGAACTACTGTCACCACTGATGCTGGAAGGTGGAAACCTAAAACCGAATGGTTCACAACTGAATTCTGCATCAATAAGATTTTTTTTAGGGGACAATTATTTGCAATAATTATTTTAATTATAGGACAGTAAAGAGCATGAACATAATGAACTTTTACAAGTAATATAGGTTAGGGAATTTTTCTTTCTGTGTGGTTTCAATACTTCTCGTGGGATGGAGTACCTATAAACTTCAGGTAGCTGTGCATCGCCTTAAATTGAGGCTTGGAACATCATTTATTACAGAGCTGCTAAGAAATGTTTGATGGCCTTCCTTATAATGCATATAAATATATCTATGTGGTTTATGTATGTATTTATAAACACATACACAAATATGCTTGTGGCTTCTGGAACTTGACTGACAGCTTTTCTAATAATAATCATGGTTTTTTTTAGTCATTATGTTTGTGAACTAGGTGGATTGTGTGTTACAGTACTGTGTTTTCAATATAGAAACTTCTATTACTTTTTTCCTTATGGAAAAACTATGGATGCTAATGGTATTTAAAAATGTCAGGAAACGGGGTCTCTGCCTTGCTCTAGCAATCTTGTTCAGACTTTTGAATGCGTTTAGCTTTAGATATGGAGCTGCATTGTACACTGATGCAGTTGCTTATATTTTTTTATTGTGAATGTCACTATATCACTAAATATTGAGGGAGAGGGAAATTCCATCTTAATTGGAATATAAAAATAATGTTACATCATTATTACATCACAGCGCGTAATAATACATAAATAGTATAAATTAGATTAGAAAATAGATTGCATCTCCTTATCTATTTGTATTATATTTTAGGGAAAAAATATAATTTCTAACTACTCTGTTGTATGAAATCGCTATAGAAAGTATTTTGAATTGCTGACATCTCACAGTAGTAGTAATACTTGAAGTGTTATTCAACAAATTGTTTAATTTTCAGTTAAAAGAAAAAGTACCATCATATTTTCCCCATAGATTTCAGTGCTTTCAACAGAGGCCTCAGGGGAAGTTGGTTTGGTGGTTTTTTTCAGAAATTTTCCATTCTCTGCTCCCCCCCCCCTCACCATCCGTGCATCCTTGGTATGAATCCTTTTCCGGTTTTGTATTTTAAGGATATATGCATTAATGCATATCCCTTCTAGTCATATTCGTCATGTATTATTAGAAGGTATAATAGAAATAGTAGTCTAGAATAAATTAATAATGATGTATTTTAAGCTCTTGATCATGTGCCTGCTGGGGGAGCATTTGGAAGAATAGCGTGTGGTCCGTGTGGAATTTATAGTCCAGTTTAGGCAGGAAAATGATCACTGTCTGGCTTGTCCTGTGTGCATCACCACCATCTTACACAAAGCCAGATGCTCCATCCATGGTTATCTCTTCTCTAAGCTCTAGGAAGTCAGTTATTGATGAGTAAGGCCAACAGCGTAGTTGCCTCTTGATGGGTGGCTACCTTGACTTCATGGATGGCCATGAAGCCGGCATCCTCAACACGCCTTGAGGAAGGACTTCTCATTCTGTTGTGCATCTGGTGTGCAATAGATTATGTCTTTCTACTGGTTTATCTGCTTCTGCTGATGGACTCAAAGTGAACAAAACCTGGCAATAGTGGTCTGTTTTACTCCCACAGATGCTGTGTTCTCCTTCCGCGCTGGGTGCGCGTAGTGCTGATGGCTGACATGTCACTAACACATCCTGGTCTCTGGTCAAGAAGTCACTAATATAGCATAAAAAAAGCAGAGTAAACAAAGGGTGCTGGTTTTAAGTGGTGATAGACAATGAGTCTTAACTGTTATGTCTCCCCATCTCCCCATCAGACAGAAGACAGAGCTTCTTGTCCTTCAGTTAAAATTGTACCATTAAAAACTGTACTTGAAAAGCACACACGTGACTCTGGAAGTACAATTTAGTGTTAGATTCATTTAACTGCAGTTAATTTTAATTGAGGGCACTTTAAAATTCTGCTGGTAACCATTGTATTGGTAACCTATGCCTCTTTGAGTCATTGACAAAATGTAACCGATCCTGATCTGGGGGGTTTTTTTGGGGGGGTGTGGGGTGGTGTTAATCTTCAATATAATCAAGCTTTCGTCTCATGAAAGTAAATGTTTTCGATCCTTTGTTGTCAGATCCCACAATTTTCTCTAGAGCAGACATAGATGAAACAGAAAACTGATATTCTGAGCCACTGGAATTGCAGTCTTGTAATTTAGAAATATCCATTTTATCCCTTATAATTTCTTCACTAAGATTCTTCAGTCTGAATCTGATATAGGTAGGAGCCAAGACAAACAGTAACCATTTATAGTTGTTCAGACCAGTTTGAATTTCACTAGAATGTAAAGCCAAAGAGTTCTTGGCTTTGTTTCATGTGTCTTACAAGGATAGAAAATGCATTTAAATTGTAGTAGTCGGCGTAGCTGCATGTTTCTGTAACATCTGCAAGCTTTTATTTTCAACATTATAAAGATGTGAAAATACTTGTGCTGTAAACTCTCTTAATTCACCAGCTGAGGAGCTTGATGGAAGGTCCTTTAACTCTCTAAAAACAGAGTACACAAGAAGCTCTCTCCGGTCATGGCCTCATGTGTGGGTGTGTTTGTGTGGGGCATTGCCCTTACAGGCCTGGCATCTACTGAGAGTATCAATCCTTCAAAACACTTCTGAATGCACAACTCCCAGGGCTACAAAGATGATGAGGGGCCTGGAGCATCTCTCTTACGAGGAGAGGCTGAGGGACTTGGGTCTTTTTAGTCTGGAGAAGAGAAGGCTGAGGGGGGATCTGTCAATGCCTATAAATATTTAAAGGGTGGGTGTCAAGAGGAAGGGGCCAGTCTTTTTTCTGTGGTGTTCAGCAACAGGACAAGAGGAAATAGACACAAATTTGAACATAAGGAGTTCCACCTGAACATGAGGTGGAACTTCATTCTTGTGAGGGTGGCAGAGCCCTGGAAGAGGCTGCCCAGGGAGGTGGTGGAGTCTCCTTCTCTGGAGACATTCCAAATGCTCCTGGACATGTTCCTGTGCAACCTGCTCTGGCAGGGGATTGCAGGAGATGATCTCCAGAGGTCCCTTCCAACCCCATAGCATTTTGTGATTCTGTGACCCAGCCATAAAATTGCTTTTGTAATTTACTTGGGTACTTTTTCTAGAGATATTTGCCAAATAACTAGAATGCTTTACAGTGACAGTTCTGGTTGTGTAGCACAAAACCACAGAAGGTATATTTATTTTGTTCCAGGATTCTTACTCATAGAGGCTCTTCCCCTCAGTTTAGTATGATTATTTCCCACTCAATACGTGTGTGCACACATACCTGATTTCCTGGTGTGAACACTAAATGGATACATAGTGAGTCCCTGTAGTAAGCAGAGTTTGCCAGAATATCATTCAGAATTTGACTTGTCCTGCCCTAGCTCCTGCATTATAAATAATGGTTTCATTGCTCTGTACCTCCAGAAAGGTCTTTTTACTATAGCTTAGATGATTTATTCTACCTTATGTACCACTTTGAAATTCCTGGATGAAATTGCTATGGAATATATAAATAACAGTGAAGAAGAGAGAAGCCTCGTGGTTGCAAAATCCACGTGGAGAAGGCAGTATGGCAAAGACATTGTAGTACCAAGTTCTTCATGATTTAAAGTTGTGAAAGAGTTTTAAATGTTGTTTTCTCTGCCAAAGACTGTAGTACCTATTTCTTTGTGCAGCAGGTCATTATCTAGTTTTCTCTCTCCTGCTTCTCATACAGAAAATGTTTGCTATGAATTTCAACTCCCAATCGCTGAATGGAGTTCAAAGACCAAAATACTACTGAACTTTCAGGAGGTTAAAAATCCACAGCAGCAGCCCTTTATCCCTATAAATGACATAGGGGATGGAAGTATTTGCCTCAGTAGAAAGATACCTTCTGTGGAGAGAATTGTAAACCAGATAACCCATGAAATAGCTGAAAAACACATATTTTTTGAGAAGGCCATTAATACCAGTTATTAAAGCAGCTGGCCTGAAATGCACATGTCTAGAGTCAGGAAGATGATATTTTTAGTCCATCAAAACCTGGAGTTTTCACAGTGTCACTGCCTAATGACTCTTAACTTCTTAAAATATCATTGGCGTGCTTGCTTCACTCCTATATTTAAAGGTAATATTGCCTATTAAATTATATTTTGAGTTGGAACATATTTCTTTGCTCTCTGTGTAAGATTACTACTGAGGAAAGCAACTAATCAATAAATAAACTGTTTAATGGACTCGAGCAAAGACTGCAGTCTGGATAACTCAATTTGGAAATGGTTTCACAAAAATCTCTCCAAATGCAGAATAAAAAAATCAAAGAATTTTGAAGGAATATAGATACTTTTTTGTGTTGTCTTGTTAGGTTGGAGCACTCTAATTCTATATAGAAATACTCAAATGGATTATAAACTAAAGAATTAATGAAGAACCTTTTAGTTACTGCCATTTTTCACTCTGGGGACAGATAACCTTAAGATGACCTTTCCACATCTGGGGTCAAGTGCTCGCAAAAGGTGTCTTATTCTTAGACTTCATCTGGGCTGGCATTTCTGACAGACGTGGAAACAGATGCAAGCGTTGTTGCTAATGACAGGTGATTATAAGTGGCATGGGTGCCAAGGTAATTAAACCATGCCTTGACAGGAACATTTGGTGAAATGGTATTTCAGCATTAGAAAAATTGTTGCGACACATTTTTCCCTGCTAGGCTATAGACCCCAATATCAGTCATTTTGATTCTTTGGCCATAGTGCTCCAAAATCTGCTCGCTGCTTTGAGTGTAAGTATTCAGTATTGAGCAAGGGGCAAAAAGAGCTAGTTCAATAGAGCAGGGACTTATGAGTGGGGTTTTGGAGCTTTGATTTGAAGCATCTGCTTCTAAGAAGGTTTTTAGCAGATAAATACAGTATCAAAATCCAGCACGGAGGGACTGGGGATGTAGTATCTTCCTTTATGACAAGATAATAGTTATTGTGCCAGATTTATTAATGGCTGACTTACTGTGCTGCTATTTTGTCATATATTTCTTATTGGACATCTTAACTGCTTTTACTGCTGCAAATTGTAGTTTCTAGATCTATTTAAGATTTTTTTGTGTGTATGTGAATGTCCTTTACAATGAAATACAGATTATTCTCAAAGCAAAAACTAATGGTTGCTTCAGAAATAATGTACTTAATATTAGATCTCTTATGAACTTCAGACAATATATTCTCAGATCTTCATGGAGTAATTTCATACTGTAAGATGACTTCGTTTGCCATTCACATTTCTTTTGCTGATAATGAATAGTGCTAGAGTTCCTTATTGATCTTGGAATTCCTAGCAACTCCTTATTTAAACTTAATCACTCGCAAGTTGCATGGGAACTGTGGAAAAATTTGGTTTAATCTTATAAATTAATCAAAATTGATTTCATAAAATGTGAGCTATCTAGTTTAAGGATATTTTTCCGTTTTCCTGTGTGAAATTCATTATGATCCTAGGATGGAAGCTAACTTTTCACACTACGAAGTTCCTTTGGTATTTGCCTCAGCCTTGAAGCTTGAATGTTTAATATAATACTCTCAGCTAAAATTCTGGACTTCTACCAAATTTGGGAGAACAACTTAATCCTGTTTATTTTTCATTCAGGATGGAAAGAAATTCTTTCTCTGTGCTGGTTGATCAGGACATCTCTAAAGCAGTACAAGAAACTGCCACAAATAGTAGATTGTAACTAAGACCCGGTATTTGGACTGGATACCAAGCCAAGGCTCTTGGGAACCCAGGAACTCTTGTAGTTTAAACCTGGTCCTTAGAAATTAAGTTTTAAATATGGTAAGATCAATTTTCAGTTACTTGAAGAGGTTCAGTTCAATGACTTGTTAGACACCTTGCTTCCACATTCTTATGAAAAGAAGCTACAATTGAGTTAAAGGCCATTAAGATCACAGTGAAATTTTCAATGTCTTTTCTTCCCCCTCCCGCCCCCATCTCCCAGTCCAGTCTCTCCACTTTCCATCCACTGTTTCTTCTAATGAATGTGCTAGTAGGATGTTAATGTGCAGTTAATACATTCATAGAATTTTAAGTCCCTGGACCGAGACAGGTTCTGGCAGAAATTGGTATGGTCCAAGGGAGCTGGGTGACTGTAGCTGCTGAAGATAGGTGTGGTGGTGGTAAGTGGGGTGTCTCAAACACAGCAGAGGTGACCTACCAAAGTGTAGTCATGCCTCTGTGGAAAAAATAAATCAGGGGGTCACTTGTAAGGATTATAAAGCTGAAAAGTGGGAGGATAACTTTGGTGGTTTTGTATGTAGAATTCCTACGTACAGGAGTGTTTCAGAGGTATTAAAAAGCTATTTTTCTTCATCTTCAGCCTATCAGAGGGTATGCAAATTATGCCGTTACTGTTTGCAGCTTATAAGTAAAGAAACTGTAGAAGAGAGAGAAGGATTTGGATGCCCTGTAGTTAAGAGAGTCATATTTGTAAAGCCTATCAGAAATAAAATCGGTATCGTATTTAGGTCCAGTATTAATGTCTGTTTGTACTATAACTTTTTCTAAGGGTTTTAATGTTATGTGCAAGTAACCTTGGAGCTGCCAGCTCGTTTTATTTCTGATGTTGCCTGTTAGTCCCTGAAGCAGATAAACTATGGATTATTTTTTTTTTTTTGTGATCTTCCATTTGCTAGACTTTCGTTATATTGTGGTTACAGTCACAATGTCAGCACATAAAATGTTAAACATCACTGGTCTGAAAGAAGCTTCCATTGTCTTCTCCTTTTGGTGCCTGGGGATTCTTTCTAGTCTTGCAGTGGTGGTTCTGTCAGTGTAATATGTCATGAAGCATTTCTCAGTAATGACAGACATTGAATATGAGTGACAGGAACTCTGACCGAGTGAAATGGGTTCAATTACCAGAGATGTAGGGTTACCTGAGATAAAACCAAATGGTCCAATTGTGCTCCTTCTTGACCCTTTGACTCCCAACTACCCAGCAGCAAAGACAAATGGCTGATTAACCATCCCCTAACCCTCCTTTTCTGTGATAAACTTGTTTGGATTTCCTTGTCTGAATAAAAATCTAAGTGTGCCGTGTTTCTAAAAGGAAATATGATAGGAAAACAATGGGTCCTGGTGCTAGTCATTTTCTTCTCTTACCCACACAAAACAGAAAGCTGTCATTCTATCTTGGAATGTATCTTGGACATAGTGTCCAGAAATCAATACAAGATAAATGATTGCTCTCTTAACCTCACCTTTCTTCTGCTGCAGCGCTTATGTTGCTCCTGTTCACCTGTAGCCAACCTGACGCCAGAATAAATGAGAGAACCTGCCATGAAAAGTATCTTCTTGGGTTTTTTTTTCTCTTGTGTTGGAGGGGTTTTTTTTTTGGGGAGGGGCAGGGGTCGCTAGTCAGTATTGAGTGCCGTTTTACACTTGTTCTAGTCCAGTGCCTACAGCTCCCAGATAGAGTTATAGCAAGCTCCCTAATTAAACTGTCGCTGTCTGCCCTCACTTGACTGCCTTTACAAAGTCATTTAACTAACAGACATTCCTGACTATTAAAGCTAGGAGCAGCATGTCTCCAGTTCTGGAGATAAAATGAATGAAATTTGTTAATCTCCACTGACACTTGATCCTAGATGTTGAACTAATGCTGTTGCACCTGAACTTTTTCTTTATTGTAATTACTTCTCATGTTATTATTTCATATAATAAATTGGAGGGAAATTTCAACAGGTATTAAATTATTCAGGTTGATTTATGGATGCTGAGTGAATATGACATTCATCTTGTGCATTCTTCAAAAGCACATTTCAGTGGATTTTCAGAGCTGGAGTCAAGGATTGTGCTAATAGAATACTATAGGAAGAGGATGTATTTCCTTTATCTGAAAGGAATGCTATTTTTAAGTCTACACCCTTTAGAAATGAAGATAAGTTTTGTCTTCGTGTGTTTATCCACTGTGAATTTAAACAAATACTTTGAATGAAAATTTAATAGATTTTCCAGTATCACATCAAAAGAGCTGCATGCCACTGGTAAAATTAAGAAGACTCTAATTACAGAATAGAGTTCAGTTCTGTTTGAAGGAAAAAACATTTTAAAAGATTTGTGTTTTATTTTCTGTCTCCTGTATTTATTCTGTGTTCTTTTTCTATGTCATAGATTCTTAGAGTTTAAGGCCAGAGGGACCATTTTGATTAGCCAGTTTGACCTCCTGTATATCATAAGGCATTACATTTCACTTGTCTGTCCCTGTATTGAGTCTGATGATTTGTCTTTAGGTTTAAATGCTTCTTTCAGAATGGTGTCCACTGTTCTGAGGACAGTGGGAAATGGAGATCTACCACTTCTCTGGAATTTAATCCAATTGTTAATCAGCCTCACAACTTAAAAGTTCTTTTTTCTATTTGAATGCTTGGCTTTGGCAATCTTTCGGTGATAAGTCCTTTACTATAATTTTCTCTGGCAGACAGGAAAAACCCCATTATCTACTACTTTTTGTCTAGAGAAGTACGTAGAACCAGCAGTCATTTGACTTCTCCCTCTTGTTTCTGAACAGCTTGGCCCACTGAGCTCTATGAGGGTATTTGCCTCACCTAGTCAGGTTCCAGGCAGAGCTGCTCTCTTGGGGTCAAGAACCTCTATTCACTAAATGTGATGGGAGCTCAAGACTGTGCACTACCTTCTGTGGTGTATTTTAGGCTGTACTTCCAGTATTGTGAAGTTTCTGTGGGATGTGTTTATCATCTAAAAGTGAACAGCAAGCAAAAAAAATAAGGAAGTATTTCCTATTCTTTAGGTGATGATTTATAATGCTTTTGATTCCTGGTGAAGTTTGACAAGTTCATCACCATTTTCATCACTATGTTGTGATTCCAGGTCTGAGAGAGGTGTGTTTTGAACGTTTTTAACTTTTCTGTATGGTGTACTGAAAGGGTACTAATATGAGGAGGCCAAATTGAGCCTAGGAGCTAGATTACAGCATAATTTTTCTTGCAGGGTTGAAAGGAAGATGTTTTCTTAAAACACCTAAACACACTCTCTTATACCTTTAGAGGTACTTTCTTTAACAACTTCTGCTAAAAGCCAATGATAATGCCACTAGAGCCTGACACTGCAATTTTTTGAGCTAAATCAATGCATGTGATTTCCAAACTTGGGACATTTGGGTGAGGATACAACTGGTTAATCATACCTGGTTAAACATAATTTATTTTCTGTGAAAAGGGTTTTTAAAAAACAAGTTCAAGCTGGCTTCCTTTCCAGATAGATCAATAGTAGAAGTGTTATTATATTGTTTCTAAGTGATACCTGAAAGCTGTAGTATAAATGTCCTCATGTAAAATAATATTTTAAAGGTTGCTTTTAGTGACTTCTTGCATTTGCTGGCTGAAACAGGATTGTGATTCATTTTTAATCCTGGAGGTAGTGGATAACCATGAACTGCCTATTCACATCTTTTCTCTGTGACTTGTAGTGTATCTGGCGCAGTTTATTTTGTTTTAAAATTTGTTCATTGTTTCTCTGTTCACAAATACTATTCCTACCCATATAAATAGAGTCCTAGAGAACTTCTGCTGCTTGCGAGGTGTTATCTGCCCTCTGTTTTAAGGTTTGTCCTCTACTGCTAACAGCAGCCAACAAAAATAGTCTGTTTTTGAAATAGGATTGCATTTCTTGAAATAGATGGGTCATGACCAATTTTAATCCTGTGCCAGAAAAAGCTTGGATGTGGCTCTTTTTTTTCTGCTATATTTTTGCAAGAGAGATTAGTACTGAACTTCAGAGTGACTCAGCACCAAGCTGCGTGTCTCCTACTCCCTGTGCAGCAGGAGAGACCTGCATCTCCAGGAAGGGCTCCAAATCTTTCACCTTGTCATAAGAATTTCTTCATTTCCCACATCTTTTAATGCCTATGAATTTGCATCCCCAGTGCAACTTCTGTGTCCTCGCCAACTTCTGTGCCCACCAAAGCAGTGGTCTTCCAGTTCAGGGATCTGGGCTGCAAACGTACAGTATGATAAAGTTAATGGAGTGGATTCAGGAATTTCTACTGTTTATTATTCAAAGAAGTAAAGTATCAGTTTCTTTTTTCTAGTTGCTGCAAAATCTGTCTTAAGTTGTGTAGAATTTATTGTTTTAAGCAGACATTGTAGCCAGAATTCTAGGGCTATTCACAGAAATAGAATATTTTATGGTTTAGTGTTTGCAGCACCAGGGTGTTGGACACCAGTGGCAACAGCCAGAGAGAGAAGAAAGATACATGCATCTCTATAAATCTAAAGAAACTATGTATCTGCATAACTAATAATCCAAACTTCTATACATTAAGCAATCTTTTCCAAAAACAAGAAATATTTGACTAGCATTTGAGTATGAAAGACAGTATCCGTTATCTGCCAGCCATAAATTTACATTTATTTCCTTTATGTTCCCTCTATGTTGTGATAATATTCCTGCCACATCCTTCGTCTGCCTCCCCTTTCCTATTTTGACCTTTTACTCATATCATTATAACCTACAAGAGTAAATTCTTTGAAAACTAGTTCATTGGTTGATATACACATATTTTTATATCAAGTTTCACAGCAGCCAACATGTTTGACAAAATACATATGGATGTACGGTGGACTCCAGCCCCATGCTGTTCTTACCAGTGCAGCTCTCTGATAAAAATGCCTTCTACAGTTGGCTGGGATGAAACTTTGCAGTCAACCAGCCATCGCATCCCACTTGGAGCACTGGTCCCACACTGGCCCCCCTCAGCCTGGCAGGCCAAAGGTGGCTGTGGGAGTAGCTGATCAATGGAGAAGACACTGCTTGGGTAGCACTTTATTCTAAGGCAAACTTTTTCACCAGCTGAGGTCAGAAGTCACGTGCTATGCCATGGGAAAGTTGGAAAATAAATCGTGATATTTTGGTATTCAGAAGACTTAAGAAGATGGTGTGGGTTGAATTCTTTTATTCTGTTGTGTAAAGCTTGGTGGGTGTGGAGATAAAAGTATGTAGCACATAGTATGTCTGGGGGAAAAAAAAGTGGATATTTCCAATGGCGTATTGTCATGTGTAAGATATGAATGAGGGCCAGCAAAATCATCCTTCACTTGCTTTACATATTAATTATACTTTTGGAAGGGTAGTTTGCATATTGTTATGTAGTCACTATTTTGCATTTTGGTCTTTTTTTACCTGCTGGTCTTCGTTTTCATATTGGCAACAATTCTTGTATTAACTTTGGTGTTGTAAAGTAGTTGGAATCTATTTCATGAATATAAAAATCTGTACAGGGAAAGGTGGGGTTTTTTTTAACATTTAGAGGTCTGTATTTGAAATCAGTATCAAACTGTATCAAACTTGCCAACCAAAACAAGTGAAAAAACCCCCACCTGCTGTTATTTATCAAACCACATTTAAAAAAAGAATGATGTCACAAGATCTGCAAATAAAAGCATCACTTAGTGCACATGTCAGGAACACAGGGGATTTACTGCCTTGCTGTAAAAGGCAGAGTGTATAATCCCTGGTGTGGCTGCCCAAGTCTACGGGTCTTTGTGCGTGTCTCAGGAGAGTGGGATGGAACTGTGGACTGAACATTTTTTTGTAGGTATTTATTTACCTGCACAGTTAGATGACCTCTTGGGTTTCTTTTGCTCCATCTTGCTGCCACAGGCAGGGCTGACTTCCACCTCACTGTGGCTGCCACGGTCAGGTCCATAGGTTTGAAAATAACAGTTCACAAAAATCCTAGAAAAAGACCTTTGTTCATATATTTTCTGTTTCAAATCATAAAATTAAATTTAAAAACTCAAACATCTGTTTGAGTTGAAGCAAGATGAGGAGAAGCAAACTTAAGTAAAAGATGACAGGGTAGCTAAAAAAGTCATGAAGTTTCCATGTTTTGTGAGAGGCAGAGTAAAGCAAAAGTGCAGGTAAAGCTATAGGCAGGACCTGGGGAGGAACACAGATGCTTCTGTTTGGGAGGGGAATTCTTTCACCTGGGCATTCATACCAAAAGGGACATTTCAGAATAAAGTCCCAAACTAACTTCATAGATTTCCTTAATGTAGTCATACATCTTCACCCAAGAAACCTTGAACCCAGAATAACCTTAGAATGCAATAAATGAATCTATCTGAATTTAAATATCTCATAAAGGAAATTTCCAATGAGTTGTATTGGCCTGTAAATATTTGCATTCAATCTTTCAGAGCCATCTTCAGGACACTGAGTGTCTACTGTGGTTGTTGATACGGTGAGGGGATCTTTTGATTTTTATTGAGGCCTAAAAAGCCTTAATCAGCAGATCCCGGAGGAGGATTGCATGCACGTGTATCTCTCTAAAGACTAGTCTTGTATAGTCCCTTTATTTTGCATAACAGAAGCCCTAAAATAAAAATAACATTATTTCTTCCCAGACCACATTAGTAGCTTGATCTTATGTGAATCACAGAGTAACCCTTCTG
>BJBW01014465.1:0-20007 GCA_004320125.1 Scolopax mira | reverse complement strand
TGAACCCCTCCAGGGATGGGGCAGCCACAGCTTCTCTGTTCCATAGAGAACAACACTCTGTTCCTTCCTCTGTTCTCACCCATCCCTGATCCCTCAAGGCAATTTAACATTAATAAAGCAACATAAACGACCTTACTTCTTAAAACCCCCATTTCCAAATACAGTAACTCATAGAAATCTGTGTTCTTTAGAGACCACTGCAAGATTTACTTCAATTAACAGACTATTTTATATACATTTAGTAGGTCCTCTACTCAGCAGAAGGATCTTCCAAAAGAACTTCATGGAAAGCTGCTAAGAACAAAGCCCATGTGAAAAAATTCCTAGATAGATAAAAATTAGGAGAATGGTCTTGTTCTGTACAAGTTTGTCTTCCAAAACCTTCAACAGCTGGTAATTCAGGGTCAGCAGACTTCTGTTCACCACCACCTTCTCCATCTTCAGGAAGATATTTATGTCATCCACAAAGATTTCATTGTTTAAGACAATTACTACTATTTTTGGTCCTCACACCCACTCTATGTTTCATTCAAACATAGAAGGGAAAAATTTGCTTCTACACCAGTGCTTTTTTTTTTTAAATCATAAGAAACACAAAACAGCTTCTAAGTATTTGTAAACCATTATTTGGACCAAACCTAGAGAAGATTTTGCTGCCCCTGTAAGATTTAGGCAGTGCTACAAAACAGCTCATCCTGAGAGCTGTAAGTAAGAGCCAGGATGCTGAAATCCAGGCAGTTCAACACCTCCTGCACCTTCCCAAAACACTTACCATTTGCCAGACTTGCATGATATTATCTTCTGATACAGAACAAATTACCCAGGGCTCATTGGGATTCCAGGAGAAATCAGATATCTTCGCAGTATGACCACCATGAATAAACTAGTATTGGGGGGAGAGAAGAAAGGGAGAATGGTTTTAAATCTACATTGCAGAGATGAAAAACTGGCCAAAATAGTCAGCGAGATTCCAAGGACTTACCAACAGCTCTGGGGGACCATCCTCAGCGTCTTCAGGGGATTGCTCTTCTCCAATTTTACTGTTAAAAAAAGGAAGAAAAACGTAAAGGTGGAGGGCTGGTTTGTTTTTTGAAGTGTGATGTAATTTATCAATAATATTTCATCAGAATAGTGTGACTAATTTGGGAATTACCTCAAGTCCCAAACGTTTAGCCTGCGGTCAGTGCCACTGGAGGCCAATATGGTTTCGTTATGGGGAGACCACTGAACCTACAGCCAAGGATGAATTTAGAAAGGAAGTTAGTTTTAAGAAGCTGTAACATGACAGACATTCACAACAAACATCACTATTAAGTATCCTGAAAGCTCTACGAGAATTCAAATTGATATTAACTGGAAATATGAGTGTGACAAATAATAACATTCCAACACAGGAGGTAGGTTTGGGAACATTCATACCCTAAAAAGGCATTTAAACACAAAAAAGGTACCTCACACAAGCTTTCCTCTAGCAAAGGCCATATGTTATAAAGTACAAAGCAGCTCTCGAGGGCATTAGCTGCTCCTTATCTTAATAAGATTTGCACAAATATAAACTATGGATCCCTTAAGTAGTACAGTGTACACATGAAAAGAAAGCTTAACTGCCCAAAAGCTCACATTTACAACTTCTGCTGCAGATAAATCTCTCCAAAACATACCACTTAATTGGATCACAGGATTAAAAAAGAACAGATAATTCTGCACACTAACATGACATTCCAAGATTCCATGTGTAATTTTATTTAGAAGTAACTACAGCCTTAACTAGTAATCCTTCTACAAAAAAAAATCTCTACATATTTTTCTTCTGAGTAGAGCATGAGCTGGAGATGGAAATATTGTATCTGCTAAGCACGTGCTATCCCTGATGTGAACATTCTATATTTACATCAGCAAAATTAGCAATTGTTCCTTTTCACAGGATTTTCCAATGATCCCCTTTAACCGGTACCAGCTAAAACCTTCCTGCAGGACCAAGCTGAGAAGATGAAAACACCACAGCCATTTCACTGTGCCTCCCTGCCTCAATCTGCTGCCATGAATAATTTACATTTTCTCCCTACTGCTTGCATTTCACCCTTCTGTTGTGGTTAAAGCCCTCAACCATTTCCTTGTTACGTTCTACCCCTGCCTCTCTGGACAATCTTTTGTGTCTGTACTGAAGCCCTGCCCCACACACAGCACTATACAGCTCCACAACAAGCAGACAGAAAGCTATCAGCAAATGAGAGAAAAAGGATATGAGTTTTTAAGTGCAAGTATATTTAATAAAAACATAGAATGGAGAAGAATCTTTTTCATTTCTTCCAGACAAACAAGTAGAACAAAGTCTATGTGCACGTATTATACCTGAAATATTTCATCTTTATGTGATTCAAACGAGTGCAACTTCAGTTTTAGGTTCCTCAAGTCCCATAGGGCAACAGTCTAAGAAAAAAAAAAAATTTTATTGAAATAACCAATATATACATCCCCACTTGCATCAGAAACTAAACAAATATGTTCCAAATTCAAGGTAGATGTACCTTATCGGCTGATCCTGTGGCCAGGATAAACTCACTGTAGGGATTGAAGGAGAGACAGTTGACTTCAGCTGTGTGAGCATCCACTGAATGACTGGGTTTGGAGGTGTTGTTGGACCGGGTGTCCCAGCTGCAAGGGGAAAACAGCATCAGAACAAAGGTTCCTATCCCATTTTATTGAGGGACCAAGGAGCAGATGGGAAAGCTCAAGGGACAGAAGCACTCGGTTTCTGAAGACATCACCCCACTTACATCATGAGCTTCTGATCATCAGCAACAGACCCAAACAGAGATTCATGGAGCAGGTGCCAAGATACATCTTCCACTACTGCTGTATGGCCCGTGAAGATGGTCTTTGCATCCACCACTTTGCCTTCCTTTGGAACAGCACTAATATCCCACAAGCAAATGGTCTTTAAAAACAAAAAAAAACAAAACATTTTTTAAAATTGCATCTTTAGACAGTCTCTTCTCCCCCACCTCAAAACCAAGGCTTTTTACCTCTGCCAAGGGACACTGAGTGCAGACTGTACCCCAGTTATATTTAAAGTACTCACATGATCATCAGAAGCACTAAGCAAATGCCCACTCAGGTTTGGGTTCCACGACAGTCCATAACCTTCCTTCTGGTGCCCACGAAGACGCAGATCAGGGTTACACTCTCCAGAAGGGTCTGTAAAAGGCAGCATTAAAACTCCAGTGTCTGGTATCATTTCCAGCACATCCTGGAATACCTGGCGTTAAGTTTTACTGTGCTTTAGTAAACTTTGCTTTGACATTTTCAACAAGGTCCCTCTTTCTATCCTTTTGAGCATTTTCCCCAACTGAAGAATCACCTCATTAAAACAGAATGCACTGAGAGAACACGGAGCAGTTTGTCTTTTTAGCTTTGTAGAAGCACGCTGAAGATTTTTCCAAGCTGCTTTTCTTTTTTTTGGCTGGACAGCCTAGCAGTGGGTCCACTCTAAATTAGAGCTATGGACCTGCTGGAGAGTCAAAGAAGCCCAGCAGAAACTTCTCTGCCTTGGCATGAGCCACCTGGCCCAGCATTTCTGATCCTCCTTGCAAGTGGCAAACTAGTTACTTCAGAGCATCTTAGTAAGTTTAATGGGTAAATGACTGTTAATATCCTTACAAGATATCACAAAAAATAGCTCAGCTACTCAGCAAATCATATAGTTTCCAAAAAGGCACCTTCTATCACCCCAAATGTCACCACATACAGTGACATGACAGAACAGGCAGTAAAATAACAAACGGAGAATCCTTTCTATTGATACATATTGGATACCTACATTTAAGCTTCATACAAAATAACCTTTTACACTAAATATCCACTTTCCATTTAAATCATAAATAACATGCAACCCACGAAACTATTTTAACCTCTTTTTCACTCCATCAACCTTCTCTCAAGGGAGGGCTGGCTGATCCCTGAAGAGCAGACACAACAAAGCACACACACCTGGTTTAGAAGGATGTTTGGTGTAATCAAAGACAAGGACGTCGCTGGATGGAGTCTTCGTGGCAATGATACACGGGTTCTGTGGCATGTAACGTGCTCTGTTCACTTCTCCCTCGTGATTTATCTTGATTTCAATTTCAATTTTTCCACTAACTGACCCAAAGCCTCCAAACTCTAGAAATAAAAATTTAGTAGTTGTCAATCATAGAATAATAAGCCCGTTTCAGACTCCATGACCGGTACCACCAAGCTCTCATTTTGAAAGAATAGTCACAATAACCATAAAATGAAAGAAACCAGTTCTCAAACGGCATGTTGTAATTGTAACATCAAAATTTCAGGACTTTGGCTAAGTTAAAGACCATTTATTCCCAAAAATGTTTTACTATTTGGAATTTAACAGCACAAGTCCTAAAGTATCACACCTAAAACTCTTCTTTCAAAGATAAAAAAATTCAGCATTGCAGAATAAACAAAGTTATAGTTAAAAAAAAACCCAAACATTTACTCCAGCACTCATTTAAGATATGGAACTCTAACAGAACTTGCTAAAGCTATCTTAACTTTATAATTAAACACACAGTAATTTATCATTGCACAAAATTTCACAGCACCCTCCTAGCAAAAAGAAGGGGGGGTTGGTTGGAGTAGTGTATTTTTAAGAAATACTGACACAGAATAGAAACAAAGAATTTATTAGACAACATTATGGTCACAGGTAACTCTCAGAAGCCCCAAAAATCAAAATACTAATTGCACAATCCAGGCTTCTGGGTAAAAAAAAAAAAAAAGCAATCATTGGATCATTAAGGACTTTCACCAAGTAGGAGGATTGATTCAACCAAGTAAAAATGAGAAATGTCTAATTTGTGACAATACTGAGAGCCAAGTGAGATTACAGAAAGCATCGGATTCGAGTCTGATACACCAAATAAAACACAATAATCTTTTTATCCAAGGAAAGCTGACACAACTATCAGGCAGCAGACTTCAGACAAGAGAAGAACATTTGAAATGTTACACTCCTCTGAAATAAAGTATTCTTTTACGTGAGTGACTTTCTCACCGTAAGAGTTTATGGAATGCAAAAGCAATAGTAAAAATACCAATAAAGAGTAGTCCGTGAAATTCAATGTCAATTCCTGATGAGAAATAGGGAGGGGGGAGGTTTTCCCACACACACATACTTTTGTAATAAGCCCACCACCTTCTTTTTTCATCATTAAATTATGAAGACGTTATATACATTCAAAAAACATAGTATTTGTCTACTGTTAAGAAGGGCACCACTCAGAAATAAATCGATTAGTTTAGAAGTAACATCCGAATTTTGCTGCCTGAACTTTAAGGCAAGACATTCTATTGTGAAGGGAAAAAAAAAAGGTTAAAAATGGTTAAAACAGCTTTGGGCCTTTACCTCCTTTCTCACTATCATAGTGTGAAGCATCAAACTGCGCGTCGTCGTTGGGCAGCTGCACACTCGCTATCACAAGATGGTTTTGTTCATCTGAAGTGTGGGTCCCCAGCACCAACCGGTGAATACTGAAATCTTTGCCTTCAGGTCTGCCAGGGGAGTGAGAGGAGAAACAGAAGAAGGGGGTTTACACAAATACTTAGCAGATTACATTTTTTAACGACAGCTTCTAACAGTAATAACTTTAGAGTTCACATTCTTCTGCTCCAACACCAAACTCATTTCTTCCTCCAGAGGAAATCACTAAGCATTACCCCAGATCTCAGCCTAAAATTCTTGCAGCACAACACCCTGACAGACCACTGCTCCTGTGCCTTCCTTTAAGAGACCTCAGCTGCTCCTCCTGAGCACAACTCTGAGCAGCACCAACACTCAATGCAAACAGAAGATTGTTTTGGAAGCTCAAGGCAAAATGATGGCTCTAGAGAAATCACATCTACTACTTTTGCATATTTTTTTTTTGCTGGAGGAAGAAAGTAATGGAAATTAAATGTGGGAAAATATCTTCTCAGTAATATAAGCCATTTTCCCAAATTTAAAACATCTGTACAGATTATCTCTCTAGTGTTCCTAGTCCTCAACTTGCTGTTGGCAAGGCAAGGGTATAAAAACAGATTAAGACAGAAAGGAATCGCATATTGTCTTACTT
Organism: Scolopax mira; assembly: GCA_004320125.1. Classification (NCBI taxonomy): domain Eukaryota; kingdom Metazoa; phylum Chordata; class Aves; order Charadriiformes; family Scolopacidae; genus Scolopax; species Scolopax mira. The sequence goes on along the minus strand of BJBW01014465.1, from coordinate 13,894 downwards.
TAACAAAAAAAGTGATCATAGATATACTATTCATTCTGCTTTTTCAAAAAAATAAAATCCAAAAGGATCAGCCTTACCTTGTTACATCAGGAAGCCACTGAGCAGTCAAGCTGGGCCACTCCAGAGCATGGGTCATTACCAAATCATATAAGAAAGGAGTATTCTTTTTCCATATTTTATACTCTTCGTTGATCACACGTTCTTCCACCGCATCATCAAAGGCTGCTAAATTAAAAAAAAAATAATAATGATGCATACGATTAGACTTTCTGAATATATTTACAACATACAACACTGCCAGTGGGCATCTGAACAGAGAGCCAACGACATGGCACCCTGGCTTGCTGGTGCACCTTACTGGAGTAGCTGCTAGGCAACTAAAAATCCTCAGTTGTGCATGCTAACCCTTGGTTCTGGATCTAAGGCTGAGAATTAACATTAATTATGTCAAAATTTCAACCGAAGCAGCATCATAAAATTCTGAAACTTGCTGCCACCGGGTATTGTGGAGGCAAAACCCCAGAATTGCGAAGATGTTTTAAACGGAGGAAGATGCAGCTGCTGTTAAAACAGAGAGGGCTCGGTGCAGCCTGGAACTACCGGTTCCCCAAAATCCGGTTTTCAAAGGCTCCTCCCGTTTCTCTCACACTCGCTTTTCTCGCACCATCTGCTTCACAACAGCGCAGGCCCTCGGGGAGCGCACCCCGGGGGCGGCCGGTGACACCTCTTTGTCTACACCAAGTCCATCCCCCCTCAGGGGGCATCGCGTTTCTGCCCGTCCGCCCGTCCGTTACACCGGACTGCTCCGAGAATTCACGCTCCAGGCGCGGATCCAAACGGATCAAAACGGGGGGGGACGGAGGGCCCCGGCCCCGGTTCAGGCCTCCCCCTTCCACGAGGAAACACGACGAGTCTCGGGCCCCAGGCCTTCCCGGTGGCGAGGGGTAGCGAGCCATGCCAGCGGAGCCCTGAGGGGGCCGCCCCTCCGCCCCAACTCCCCTCACACCGGCCGCCCCCGCGCCTCACGGTAGGCCCGAGGGGGAGGAGGCCGCGCCGCCGGGCCTACGCGGCACCGCGAGCCTTACCTTCCTTGTCCGCCATGGCGGGGCGGGGGGAGCGGGTCGGTAACGGGAGAAGAGGTGAGGCGGGGCGGGCTGAACCGGGCGAGACAAACGGACGGTTCCTCCGTTCCCTGCTCGGACCCCTCCGACCGCGGGCTCTATTGTTTCCTGCCCCCGCCGCCTGCCGCTCCGGCGCCGCGCACCCCTTCGCGCGCCAACGCCGGCCAATCGCCGCCCGCCGCCGGGCACCGGCAGCCAATCGGCGAGAGGCAAGGGGCGGGGACAGGCGGCTGGCGAGCGCGCTCGGTGGTCACGTGGGAAGGAGGAGGGTGCTGCTGACGCTCCCCTGGGAGCCGCCATTTTCCGGAGGGGAAGGGGAGGGCGGCCCGGGCCCCGAGCCCCTCGCTCACTCTTAAAGCGGCAGCACCCGGCGCTGAGGGGCGGCTCGGTGGCGGCGGCGGTTCCGGGGCGAGGCTCCGGTTTGGGAGCGAGAACGGCTGCGGCCGTGGCCGCAGTTTCCTCTGATCACCACAGCCGCGGGCAGGTTGGGCCGGGACCGAACCGGTGCGTGTGTGGGGCTGAGGCCCGGCCCTCACGGTCCTCCTTCCACATAGGACTATCCTCAGTTTGTTCTTGGGTCATTAATTGTTTATAATCACTAATAACATCCCTTTTTCCCTAATTCAGTGCGGCGTGGTATGTAGCTGGTGCTGATGGGCCTGCTGTGGGTAACCTGATGTGATCAGCCGTGGATCTGACCCTCCGCAGTCAAGGCTTAACAGGTTTAAAATCAAAATGTACGTTCCTGTGGGTTTATTCCCTCAGTGGCTTCTCAGATTTCAGCCTTCTCTTTGCAACATCCCTAGATGCTTCCCTGAAAATAGAAATTAGAAATCCCGTGTTGTCTGTTTCTAAGCCTTGGAGTAAGAACCATTGCTGTTTAAAACTTGCCTTGGTGATGTTACATGCTATCTATAAATCTAGCCTTTGCATTATTTGTGGAAGTCTTGGGCTCAGCTGTGGATAAATCTTTTACTGCACAAAAATATTAAGCAAGGGTGAGAATAGTTTTTATATCTGGAAATCTGGGGGGGCTCTAGTCTGAGGAAAATTAGCCTGAAGTTAATCAGGTTCTCCAGTTTGTGGCTGTTGGATTTACAAATGAAAGCTTGTATGAAACTGGGCAACGACTAAGATCTGGTCTGAGAATTAGACTTTTAAATAGGGATTTGATAAAGTTCTTCCTTAAAAAGAAATAATTAAGAAAAGAAAAAAAGACATTCTGCAAGAAAATAAACATAGGAAAAGTGCAGTTGTGTGACAGGTCATACTTGCCCTACATGAGTTTCTAGGATTGAAGCCTCAAGCCTGGTCCTAAGAGAAAATTTGGTTTTATTCCTAAAGAAAAATTGCATGTAAGGCTACAGATCTTCTTGTTATGTCTTGGGGGTTGGAGGAAACACAAATTTCAGCTTGCTGTGTAATGTACCAATGGGCTCACTATTTTTCATTATTACATGGTTTTATTATTTGAGGGTGAACCCAATGCTTGGTTCTGTACACAGCAATGAGGAAAAAAAATGTGCTTCTTCCAGGAAAAGGCCAAAGTCCACACTTTCTGTAAGATCTCTAATCCCTTGGCTTCACTGGCTGAACGTAACTCGTGTCAAATAACAAAGCAAGTGGTGTAGGATTGAACTGTGACTTCCCCTGTCCCCCAGTGACAGTTCTGAGAACAAACAACTTAAATGGCTTGCATTTAATGTCGTATTCTACAACTGTTGTCAAGTGAAAAGCCAAGCAGAGAGGTAATTCTCCCTTGTTTCCCTGCAGCATCCCCTGGCAGGTCAAGGCGCTGGAGGAGGTGGCCACGTTTCCCAGCAGCAGGAAGTGAGGGAAGGTTTCTCCAGCCCAGAGCCATGGCAGCCGACGAGAGGGACTACAACCTGACAGAGGAGCAGAAAGCCATCAAAGCCAAATATCCACCCCTCATCAAGAAATATGAATGTGAGTATTTTCTAAGGTTATCCCCACACAGCATATATATGACGGTGCCACCGTGAGGGGGAGGAAGGGGAAGGAAGGAAGCAGGATATGCTTTTTAAGCACATGGGGGTTTCTTAATGTGCCAGCATCTTATGTGTCTAGACTGCGGGATGCGTCTGTAGTTGAATTAACAGAGATGAGATACACACAGTTTTCTTCATCACAAATAAATGCCTTTCTTGTTATGGGTACTAAAGAAATAATAACAGACATAGATTCGTAAGTCTCACCTTGAAATCTTTTCTCTTTCAAGTTATTTCTTAGCAAGGCAGTACATTTTTCTACTTCTCTAAACAGGAATTGATATGCAGGAGTGTGCTGGTCTTCCGTGTGGTGTTTTTTTCTCCTACACAAACTACTTAAAGATTCTTATCTCTCCCTTTCCCCACCCCTGGAATGTCTTCTAAGAACATGTCAGGCAAGTGGGTGGCAGCCCAAAGGTTTGCTTCAGGTGCTCACAGGAGAGCATTCAGCGTCTGACTGTTTTCTGTTTCCTGTCTGGAGGGACAGTATCTATTATTCTGTTAGAATCTGTATTTTTAGGATGTGTTCAGAGCTTTATTTGATAGCAGTGCAGAAATCTGGTGACATATTATAATAGTCACGCCGTTGTCGTAACTGGAAGAAGTTTTCTTCTTTTTTATATCCATTGGAATTTGTTTGCTTTAGAGACGGTTGTTGAGAATCCATTAATAGCGTGTGAATGATCTAAACAGCATCAGAACAGACTTCCAGTTAGTGATCGTGATGTGGCTTTTATTTTACATCCCAAGTTAGCTCTGTTTCTCCCAACTTGTTAAAATTTTGCATTTCTTTCATTCTTGTAAATGGATATAAATGATGTTCATGTAAAACTTGCTACATGCTTGGGATGTTAATCCTACCTTACTAGTGAAGATTGCTTTCTATTTTGTATTACGTACTTTTTTTAAAGTTCTCCTTTTTACATAATGAGTGTTTTTGGGTGTGGACAGGTATATTTGTTCACTGAGGTGGAAATATTGGTAAATATCCTCTGCATGACTAATTTGCAGTCCTGCAGACTTCAGCAAAACCCCTTTACTCCTGGTTAAAGTTTCTTTTTATTGCAGGGAACTTGGAGAAGCCTGTTGTGTTACAGCAGCCGTACCTTGCACTGGTGCTGCACATGTAGGGCACTGACATAATTATATTAAATACTGTTTTTCTGCTTGGCAGAATTAATCCAAGATTCCACCTGTGCTACCTTTTTCTAATATGCTGGAAAATAGATTATCACTGTCTCGCATCTGAAAATGAATGCAAAAAGTTATTGTTATAACAACAATATCTGATAGATTTTTTTTTTTTAATTTTTTTTTTAATCCGCATTTTTAAAATAAGTTTGGTGACGTCATGCCTTTTCTTTTCCCTTCCCCCTCAGATCTGGATCACACAGCAGATGTGCAGTAAGTACAGCAGATGGGATTTCTTAATATGGCAGATTGATTATTTCTTACACTGCTATGAATCTGGAAAACCTGTCCAAGACTGGTTTGGGGCTGTACACCTTGTGAAACCATGAAATGTCACTCACTGGGGTTTTTGGTGGTCAGTTTTGTTTCTACTTTTGGGGAGAGCACAGAATTAATAATTTTAATTTAATTTAGTATGGGGCTTCGGATTAAGCCTCTGCTATTTAGAAATGTCTTTTGAAATGTCCTTTCAATCTCTTCCTTTTAAACCAAATTTCTTCAGAGTAATACAATTCTATAGCCATGTTATACATGTAATACATCAATTAGCCATGTTAGGAAAGAGCTTTCTTGCCGTCTGGTAAAACATTTATTTTCCATATTTTCCCAGGAAGCTCTTCTGACAAGGAAAATCTCTTGTAAAATCTGTTCAAATGCGTAGGTAATAGGTATAGAAAAAAGCAATTTTGCTCATTCACTTCCTCTGTGTTAATTCTCATGTTCGGATGTCTCACCTGAATATTCCTGTGGGATGATTTTATTTTATTTTTGTTACAGTCTGGTAAATGCTCCCGTGTCTTTTTAGGCTACACGCCTGGGGAGACACTTTGGAGGAAGCGTTTGAGCAGTGTGTCATGGCCATGTTTGGGTACATGACTGACACGGAGACGGTGGAACCTGTGGATACCATCGAGGTAGAGGCAGAAGGTAAAGCTGCATCCACTCTTTATGCTGGAACTGTATGAACCCTGAGGGTTTTAAATCTTTAGATGTAGTTTTGTTGCAGTTAATTAAAATCTGTTTAAGCATCACTAAGCTGACTCTTCTAATAGCGCAGAAGCTGTACATCTGACATACTCTTAAAAACCTTTGAGTGTTCTTGTTGAGACAATCAACTGATGATCTTCTCTGCTTCCACCACACAGGACATGACATGTTGTCTCTCCTTTTCCACTTCTTGGATGAATGGCTGTATAAATTCAGCGCTAATGAGTTCTTTATACCCAGGGTAAGTGTTCTGTTTTGATCTCTTTCCATTTGTAGGTCGAGGCTGTTCTCTGGTAACACCAGCTCTGAATGCAATGGTACTTCAGGGGGAAAAAAAAAAGGGACATAATAGATCACTGAAGCGTAACACAGGGAAAATTGAAAATCCCAGGGTAGAAAGACTTGAGAAACAAATTATTAAGCTTTGTTAACACAAACACCAATTATTAGCTGCTATTACACTGTAGGGGCAGCTCTGCTGCCTTCCTGTTCCAAGTTGTAATGTGTCTCCTTGAGGCTGCTCCGGTTCTCTGGTTTTAGATTCCATTTAAACAGTGGGATATAACCCTTGTAAATGGGATTTAATGAGAATTTCTGCCTGAAGACAGAAGATGTTACTGACGGATTTCTCCTCTCGCTTTACTCTGCAGGAGGTGAAAGTGCTTCACATTGACCGAATGCAATTCAAAATAAGATCAATTGGGTGAGCATAAGCAATTGGTTGAGTAATTAATATCATTTCTGAAAATGCACGTATTGCCTTCAGAGTTGGCACTTGGAAATACTGTTGATGTGCTGGAGTTCACTGATGTTTTCTAAAAAGCAGATTGTGAGCTGCTTTTTTTGTCCTTTGATGCTTTAAATGAAAGTCTCGCTGTTCCTATGCTCATCATTGAAGCAAGTTATAACATTTAGTAAATTACAAAATTACAACCACTTCTTCTTTTTGCTTTTAAAGGTGGGGAGAAGAGTTCTCTTTACCCAAACACCCTCAGGTATGTTGTGGTTCATCTGTACATCTCTTAACCTTTTGGGGTTGGATGGGGAGGGGTGATGATGTCTTTTAATTCTTGTGAGATCCGAGTATAAACACGTCTGAATGGTTTCAAAGGCTCTAAACTTAAAATCTCACTTTCTGCCTGTTTTTTTGTGAATCTGTTCCTGAAACTGTTGAGCTGAGTGATTTTTCCTCAGCGCTAACTAAACTCAGCAATTGGCTTCCTTTTTTGTGATGCTGATGACACAATAAACCAATATATATTCAGAATATGTAAGTGGCTTTTTGCCGAGTCAGATTTTGCTGCTTCCCCCCCACCAAAGAATTGCTAGAAGCAAGTCCTTATCTCTTTAGCTAAGATTTTGTCAGAGGTAAAAGGAGGAATTTGTAGTACCCAAGAGGTAGTAAAATCATGGAAGAGTTATTATTTACTATTTGGCCTGGCTAAGTCCTTGCCATTAATATGTCGACTTTCTCACTCATTGGAACAAATGCAGTTACAGCTTTTTGGGGGGGAAAAAGAGAAAAATTATTAAACTGGATAGCATCTCTAGAAGGTGGTAAATAGAGTGTATTTAGAAAATTCATGGGTTTATGTCTTTTCTCTCTAGGGTACAGAAGTCAAAGCCATAACTTACTCTGCAATGCAGATCTGTGAAGACGAAAAGCCCGAAGTCTTTGTCATCATTGATATTTAAAGCCAGAGGAGTGTGGTCAAGCGGATACTTGTCATCAGATGACAAAAGTCCCTTGAAAACTGTAAACTCTTGTGGAAGTAACTAAGGAATTGGCCGATTTGAGTCATAAATTGAAGGGAGCAATTGCGGGGAATGTCAGCCTGTGTTTTGGCTCGGGGATGGTGAGGCAAAACCACCTAACATGCCAGGAAAAAAAGATCTATTTGGGTTTCAAAGGGGTGTTGAGAAGAAGAGAGAGAGTTGTAGGGGTTGAAAGTCTCTCAGAAATGTTAGTAGCCAGTTTTTAAAAGCTGATGGATGTGTTGGGTGCTATTCTGAACTAGAGAAACTAGTGAAGCTGCTGGCTAAAATCTTTTTGCAGGGTGGCAGGAATTAATGTTCATCTACATGGTACCATTTGCAGATTTAAGTGTTCTAATTCTGAGGTGACATCCCTCCTCCGTATTATATAAAAGGGCCAAAATATCTGCAGTGGACTGGATTTAACATAAAAAATTCTGACTGCTCAAAGGACACATAAGAAAGTATACCAATGAAAAAAACCAAACCACCACACCTTCTAGACTACTTTAAAAAAAATAATCATGCCAGCAGGTGGTGCTGAATTGCTGTAAATAGATTTCCACGTGAAATCCTAAAGCATGTGATCACCACAGGGAATCCTCATAGCACCTATTATCACTAAAAGCAGGTTGCTCTGCGATGGAGAAAGGGATTCACTGGATTCTCTCCACCTACGTCTTGTAAAAGCCGATTCTCTTCTTTTAAAAAAGGAGGCAATTTGAATCATATTCCATTTCTTCCTTTGGAAAGGATAAACACAGAAAATCCCTTAGTGTCAAAGGATTATGGACTTCACTGAATCAAAATTAATCTAAAAAACAATTAAGGATGTGTTTTATTTTAAATCTTAGGGCAAGAAATGCTTGTGATCCGCTGTTGGTGAGAGGGCACAGTGTGAGGGACAGTGGGTGCTGGCCTGACACGGTATTTTTTTTTGACGTAAATCCTACAAGTGCCTCACCCCTGGAGGTGCCACCTCATCTTTGCTTTGTTGTAAAGTCATCTTAAATAAATCGGGGTTTTATTCCATGTTGTGAAGAATTTTGAGGGATAAAATCCCTTTTGTTTTTGGAGAAAGTGTCGACACCAAAATAAAACTTGGCCTGAAAGACTTAATGCACTTGTGCGTGAATCATTTTGGACAGTGGATTTTTAGAACCAATGAATGACACGTGTGCTTTGTTCTCTGCTAAGGTGAGCAGACTTTTTGATAAGAACGACAGTACACCTATTTGATGGTACAAAAAAAAGAGTATGATTTTCACACACTAGGCTTTCTTCCCTCCTCAGGAGCAGCCCCAGGGCTCCAGCACACATACACTGCAGCGACAAGCCAGATACAGCGGCACTGTGGAGGAAAAACGAGGCCAGGGCTTGCCAGCTTGAGCTGCTCGACACGAACGGCTCCGAGCTTTCCCTCAGCGCGGCAAACGGCCGGACGCCACCGGAGGCGAGGGCCGCACCGGGCCGGTGAGGGCGATAGCGGGCGGGATAGCGCCGCCTCGGCCCCTCAGACGGGCAGAGCGCGGCTCCCGCCCCTCAGCGCGGCTTTGACACCTCATTGGCTGGCTAGGTGAGGAGACTGGGAGTAGCCAATCAGGCGTCGAGTTGAGGCGGCTTTGTTCTCCACAGAGCCTGAGGAGGCGGCTGCGGCCGTTGGGCGCCGGCGCTGATGGACAGCGGCGGGGGACTGGCCTATTACCCAACCCTCAAGAATGGGAGAACAGAATTTTAGCTAGTTAAAATTTAACTTTGTAGGAGAGCTGAGATGCCCTGCGTATACCATCAGTCACCGGACATAGTAACGCATTAAAGTGCTCTGCTTTCAGAAATGGTGACAGGAACTTGCTAGAAAAACGCTTGGAATTAACTAAGTAAGTGTTAGTAGTGGGTTTTTTTCCCAATATTTATTAAGTACTTACTATAAAAAAGCCTTAAGTTCACCTTGTTCCATTTCCACAGCTGTGGGAAGTTCACTGAAAGTCCTGTTCTCCCAGTACGTTACAGAAGCCCCATGGCTGGCCATAGTCTCTCAGTGAGCTGGAGCCCTCTGAGACAATTAACTACCTGAAAGTGGTTAATTCAAAAACATGCTTAAACTGCAGCCCTTCTTTTCTTGCTGTTAGTTGAGCAAGCTCAGCAGGCCTTGCCCTGTTCTCGCTTTTCCCTCGGTATCTGTTAACGGCAGCTATTGGAGACAGGGGAACCTTGAAGTGAATCAATATGGCTGTTCTCAAGTTCTCTACAGGGAATTTTTGCTTGCTTGGCAGTAACCTCGAGCTACAGATTCTGCTAACAGGAAAGAAAACACAGCATAAAATGAGACATGAGACCAAACAGTGGCTCTTTTATCATGAGTACCTACTGGGAATGCCATTCTCTGCTCTCACACAGAATGTTATTTCTATATGTTCAGAGATGTATTTATTATTTCTTTTTATCACTTTAGTACTAAGCACCTTTAGTTTCTTTAGCAAGCGGAGGTTCTCTGACCCAAATGACTGCGGAAAAAAATAATTACTAAAAAAGCTGAAAAGACTCTAGAATTACAAAGGTTGCTTAAACTCTAAGGGAAATTGTCCTTACAAACAATGGTTTTATGCTGTTAAGCAACCTTTAAGTATCCTAAACTTAGACAAGGAGGGAAGCCTTTCTAAAGTAGCTCCATGATCTAAATCACACATGTCCCACTGAAATTAAACAGACTTGTCCTCTTCACTGTTTTAGCATAAGAGACAGGAGTTTAAGCAAACCTTGCACCAGTCCTGAAAAAAAAATGGAAAAAACCTGACAACTTCCAGTGATTGCACTTTATTTCCTTGGAACCACGTTAGTGTATCTTTAAAATTCACAGTACAAACCCACTGCATGTCTGAAAAGGCAAATTCGTACTATCCAAGTGCTCTAGAGATATTGTGGTATTCTACTTTGTGTGGCAGTGTGTATTCTTTAATCATGCTTTTCTCAAATATAAGAAGCAGTTAAGTTCACTCAGAAAACAAAGCTCTCCTAAATAAGTTCTTCAGCAGGAAGAATTCCACTTGTTTTCCCCTTTCTTAGGAAATTTCTGAAGTGTATATACATGTAAATTACAGTGTCAACAAAAATGGGGTTTACATTTCTTAGCTGCTTGCTTTAGGAAGACTTTTTCAAAGCAAATTATCAATAATTTTAAAAATGTATATTGTATAGAATGTTTGTAGGACTGTAAACTGAATCACACTTGCATTATGAACAGGAGCTCGGAGCAAGTCTGATGAAATAAAAACCAATTCTTCTAAGTAGTTTCTAGATATTAAGTACTTTCTAGATGATACTTAGAAGCTGTTACACTGTTGCTTGTCTCTAAGTATAAAACAACTTGTAGTTCTTATTTTGCTTCTCTTAATAGAATCTTAGCATTATTTCATTTTAATGAAGGTAATAAACCAGCAATAGTTGGTAAAAGACAAGCAATTTAATCTTGAATACAACAGTAACAGGTTTACACAAATAGATCTACCTAAGATTTGGTTTCACCTTTTCCTCTGCCTCATCTGGAACATCATCCTTAGTGTGTCGGACAACCAAATTATAGGGTTCCTCCTCCATTGTCTCTTCCTCCGATTTCTGTTCCTCCTCCAAAGCCCATTTGGAACATTTGTTTCCCGTGGAGGAGACAGGAGAATGTTCTGCATCTAAATCTTCGGGGATGCTGTCAAAATTAGCTTCTGCTAGACATTTATGGCACAGTCTGTAGCGTCTCGTTCCCTGCTGAACAACACATCCTGTGAGGTCGGTTACGTGGCGCTTGCATTTTCTGCAGATCAGTTTGCCAGCTTGATGTATCTAAAGAGATTTCAAATTTGAAAATGTCAGTGTTCGTCCAAAAGCAGACTTAATTTTATTAATTTTATATCTTTATTTCTTTAGAAAGAGATAATTCACTCACTCATTTTTTTTTTTTTTAAATTATTAAAAATACAATTTGCCCATTTAAATAATCAAGAAATTGATGTGAGGCTAGGAAGCTTTTTGGGGGATATGACTGGAAATGAGTGACCGGCTGGTGCCGGTGCCATCTCGTGGTGGTTTTGCCCAGGCTGAGCCCCGAGGGAAGCGCCGTACCGTTTGGAAGTGGTTCCGTAAATGCTCCAGCCGGGTGAACCTTTTCCCACACGCTTCGCAGGGGTACGGCCGCTCCCCCGTGTGACACCGGAGATGGCGCTTCAGGTCTGCGCGGCGCTTCACCGTGTGCGTGCAGAAGGGGCACTTGAACCGCATCCGAGGTAGGTCGTCTGCCAGAGAGAAATACAGGTACAAAGTCGAATAGCGGTAGCCTTTCTTGACGTAGTAATTCGATTATTTTTCAGCTTAAATAAGCAGCAGTTCGGTTTTCTTCATTTTCATTCGTTAAATAGGAAAAATCCCCAAATATAACCCCCCAACCCCAGTTATTTCTTATTGAATGTGTTAAATGGCATTTGGTAGTGGATTCTTTCTCACTCGGGGTATTTTTTTAGACATAAAGATGATCATAAACACACAGCTATAATATACAGTCATCACACCTGCCTCTTCCGTCAGCTAACAGCTCATAGCTTGGAGGTTTATAATCTCTGTGTAATATACCAGGGTGCCCAATGTCTTGAAATTATGCAATTGTAATAAAATATAAATACTCTAGTTTCCAAAGTAATGCAGGCCAGAATACACCTGGCCCGCTGAGGGCTGTGCTCTCAGGCTATCGAGAGCCGAGATGCTCTATGTAGTGTGGCCAAACAGTCCTGAAGTTTGGGCTGGTTTGGACCAATGCAGCATCCTGCCAGTGACAGGACCTTCTCTCGTGAAGGACCTGGGTTAGATTTAGGTTGAACGCCTCTATTTCTGCCAGGTATTGGGGATATTACAAGAGAAATTCAGCTCTTCAGGTCCCCAAGTCCTTTACAGCTCTTTAGGCTTCATGAGACTCTGCTTGGATCCAAATAATCTGGTGTGTGTTATTTTAACTTTACACAATGCCTGGGTCAAGCTCTCCGATCCCAATTCTCACACCCTGCTCTGGCTGCAAAGTCTCATCCTGTTGGGCACTACTCTAATAGATCAAAGAAATAACCTGCAGTTCTTGTCATCCTTTGGATTTTACTGCAGCTACACAGAATTTCTCCAAAAGATCATCTTGCTTCTTCCAAATAAAGATAAATTTTTTTACCTTCGTTCCAACTACTCATTACCCCTAAAATTGTGGGCATGGAGGTGTACAGTTCCTCTGCTTTTAACTCCATGAACTCGGGAGTTCTTGAAAGCTCTTGTTCGAGCTGAGCAACGGACCACCTCTTGGGGATCGCTTCCGCTTCGTGATTATACCCGTAACCATCCCGACCGGCGTCGTTCTCGGCATCGAATTCAGCCTCCGACCCGACCCGAGAGATGGGGTGGGATTCGGACGCGCTGCCGCCTCCTGCGGCCCGCTCGGCTTTGCTGGATTTACACTGCGCCAGATCCCGGCTCTGCGACAACCCGAGGTGCTTCCGCCGCTTTCTCGTCGAGCCCTGTTTCCGGCCTCTTTTGGCGAGCTGTGTCTCTGCCCGCTGAAGAATGACCTGCGGGGACAGGTAACTGCTGTAACCGCTCCAGGAATTTTCATTCGCCGCGTCAGGCTTTTCCTCCGGGACGGAGTAGGAACGGCGGGGGTTGCTCTTTGCTTTCCTTCTTGACCGATAAAGAGACGGATTGGCAGGTTGGCTGTTTGTGCTCTTGGCCGAGAGGCTGAGGTAATGATCCTTCTCCTTCTCATTAATATCCAGCGATGACTTAATGAATGTCTTACAGACGTTCAGGATATCTGTCATCTGCAGATAGCTCGCCGCTGACATGACTTCGATCACGTTTTGGCCGGTTAAAGACAATACGCCTGAATACACAAAGTCCAGGATAACCATGAATGTCTCTGGAGAGAAGACCTCAAAAGTTGCTATGGTGGGTTGGCTCGTCTCCTTCGAGCTCTGAGAAAGGAGCATTTTGAAGTAGCCGCTGCTGGCGAACAGCACATTGCGATGGGCTTTAAAGACCTTTCCCTCCACCAGGATATTGCAGTCGCAGAACAAGTCCTGCTTCCGTTGTTCGTTGAGCTGCTCCAGGAGGTGAAACTGGTGGGAAGAAATCTCCATTCCAGTCAGGGATAACGGGAAGGCTTGCTCTAAAAACAACCAAACCAAAACAAAAAAAACATGTACAGTCATGATAATCTAAACCAATGCTGTGGAATCCTATTTTTAAGAGAAGAGGTTTATTTTTAAAAGCATGGACAGCCTGCGTGTTATCACATTCCCAATATATCTCCAAACTCCTACGCCCCTAATAACAAAAGAAACTTATCAGCTCTGAAAGGATGCCTCGGCGGGATGATGCTTATCCTAAGAGAGCGGAGAAGCCATGGGCCAGCGGTGGCCAGGCTGAGCAAAAGGACTTGGCCCTTCCGCCGTGGGGGGAGCCGGAGCTACGGGAGGGTCCTCCCCAAAAACCCGCTTCGCCGCGGGCACAGCCCCGGCCCGGGCGCCTCTGGGCCGCAGACGAAGGCGGCGGCAGAGCCCCCGCGGCCGCAGCCCGCCCGGCCCGGGCTCCCCCGGTATTGGCGGAGCCCGCCGTCACTCACCCGTACGCCCGGCCGAATTGGTCGCTCGGTCACCGGGAGCCCGGGACGCCCGACCCGCCCGCCAAACCGCGGAGGCGCCTCCCGGCGCCGTGGGTAGCCGTCCCAGCTCCCGCCATCACCGTGGCCGCCCCCCTCCCGCCGGGCCGGGCGCGTAGCCCGGAACCGCCCGCCTTCACCGAGCCCCGTCTCCCGCC